>VDFB02223189.1:0-12885 GCA_007258455.2 Sequoia sempervirens
TGATATATTGAAATCACTTCTGATGTCGAATGCGGATCGATAATCCTGAGGACAAAAAGTTGGATGAAGAAAGAAGATCAATGACATTGAAATGTATAAGGATTATCGATTATATTATCTATTTGATATTAATTTCTTGATAGAATTATATTTGACTTATGTAGTTACATAATTAATTCATGATGTTTTAATTTTTATGCCATTACATAATTAATTTAATGATGTACTTTTTAATGTTTGAAAGGTCAAAAAATTAAAACATTTCAATAGTGATGTTAACAACCTTTAAATTAGTGTGTTTTATGTTTCATGTGATCATAAAAGATTAAAAAGTCAGTTGTAGAGGTGGTTGTTCAGTGGTTGACGTGTATGTTGGTTCTTTTTACAATGTAACCGGGTTTGTCTTCTAATATACCTATGGAATTTCCATTCAATGAAGGACCTACGAATAGCCCAGCGAAGACTTTAAAATCTTCCTACATAGGGCTCACACCAAGACAGGGAGGTGACTCCTTAATGTGTTTACAACCTGCACCATTATTATAAACAACATTAACAATAGTAGATGATCTCATTTAATAGCTCAACACGATAAGATAATATCAACTAGAATTGGTTGTTCATAGACAATATCAACTATCTGGAGCATGAGATAATTAAACACAATCCATTGTATAAGATAGTCAATGATTTGCAATTTGTAGCAAACTCTAGGAAAAAGTGAGAGAGGGGCCCCATAAATCTTTGAACTACACTAATAATTACAACTTAGATCGGTGTCATATATCCATTTCAGGAGTCAAATTCATAAGCATCTAGAGGTTTATAACAAATTTAATACATCACATATAAGATCCCTGACAATATTGCATTACAATTTCATCAGTGTGCATTCTAACCCAGGACTACTTATCAAATCCTTATACAGCACATATCCGCCTATAATCCCATTCAAGCATTTTGATTAATTCCTTGAATTAAAACTAAAATAGAATCATACACACCACAACAGTGAGATGGATAAAACAACCCTTAGTTATTTCATTCAAAGTTCAGATATGCATGTACAATGGAGAGACATGAGCTCAAATTTTTATTTCAACTCAAATGCTAGTACTGTTATACAACATTAAATCTCTATGAACTCAAAACCTATTACATAATTACTCAAAACCTAAATTGCATTTCTCTAAAACCATTGGATATGCAGAACATATCTACTTATAATCCCATTCAAGTATTTTAATTAATTTCTTGAATTAAAGCTAAAATAGAATCATACACAATACAACAGTGAGCTGAATGAAACAACCCCTAGTTATTTTATTCAAAGTTTAGATATGCACATATAATGGAGAGAGATGAGCTTGAAATTATCATTTCGATTCAAATGTTAATACTATTATGCAACATTAAATCCTCATGAACTTAAAACCTATCACAGAGTGACTCAGAACCTAAATTGCATTTCTCTCTAAAACCATTGATCTTTACAATCAGCTCTGCAACTTCACCTAGACTCGATCAAAATTATCTAACTTGCTAACCCATACTTCTGGCCTTGAAATCCTTCTTATAGAAAAATGAAGGAGCAAACAAGCTTCAGGCCAGAAAGTACACACGTCACCAGCCGATTAGAGCACCTGATGATATTCCAAAATCATTACAAATGCAATCATCCTGGAGCATATTCATGCTCATCATGTCGACTGAGGAAATTTGATGTGATTCAAAAACCACAAGAAACCCATACTGAGAAAGTCATCAATACAAAACTGGGACCGTTGTAACCGCAGCATCAGATTTTCCACTGTCCATAGTCCACTCTCTTTTACTCATCATCATTCAAATAATTAGCTACCCACTTCTAGTATTCTTCATCAGTAGGCCAATTAAAATTAATCACCTCATTTACCTTTGTACTATAAGGCATATACTTTACTACTACCTGATTCACATCTCTTTCAAAAGACTCCAAAAATGAGTTGGTACCAATAATCTTATCCATACAACTCACCAACAAATCATAATCTGAGTCATCACAAATTAATTTAATTTGATTATTGATGACCTTATTTGCTTGATCCTACCATTGTTGGAGTGTTATGATTTTCCCCTGCTCATCAATTATATTAGGTACCAATGTGTTACCCCAATCATTGAGATTCTTTACCAACTCTTTAATCTTCCTACTCAAATCATCTGGTAGGGTTTGAAAACCTTGTAATGATTTTACTAACACATGAGTAGGCTTCAATGATTGGGGCCTATTATTTATATCAAACCTTGAGGCTTTATTCATGATATCCAGATCATTGGCCCTAGGGATCCAATTTTTAATTATTTGTACCACTACCTCCTGATCCCTATCAATATTATTTATTGCTTCCAACAGCAAAGAATATAAAGAATGTACAGATTGCAATTTACTATCTACCCCTTTATTTAAGTGCTCCAAAACAGTGGTAACAATCTCCTTTTCCTTTAAAAGAAATCCCTCCTTTGTTATCCTTAATGATGTCTATAATTCATCATTTTTTTTTATAAGCTATCTCTTTGTTGGATCAACAGAGCACTCAGTTTCTTCATCAATTTATTCTAGAGGAGGGGTGAGAGTAGGATTCTGAATGGGAGACCCTGGTGTGGAAACATTTGGAGAAGCAGGAGGCATTGACCCTACTGTGGGAGCTAATGTACTGGTTCCTGGAGAATTTGATATTTTCCCAATCTGTCTATATCTGAACCTTTCCACTTTAGTTTCCAATTCAACATTCTTCTGTTGCATTTTACTATATTCTTCAATCAAAATGTTATACTTCTCCATTAGGCTCTTCCTTTCAGCCTCCTCCCTTTCAATAGTCCTTTGGGTGAATTTGGCCACATTTACAGTTAAATTAGTGGCCTCAGTGGTTGAAGTCTCTGAAGCTCTCTTATTATTAATCCTCCTCTAAAATTTGGATTAATATTAGCAATATCTAGTTTTCTCCCTTGTGAAGCCAATGCCCAAATTGCCAAGGTCTCATATTCTTCACTGAAGGAAAAGTTTTGCAATGCTGCCTTAACCTTTTCCTCAAAATCTTGAAAAAGATTCTTGGACTCCATAATAGCATTAAAAGCTACTACATCTACAATATCCCACTCAGGAAAAATCAATACACTAGCTTGACTCATCGGTTGTCTTCCTTCTTCAAGAGTGATGTTCTTGAACTCTTCCATCAATTCAACTTTTACTTCTTCATCATTCTCCTGGTCTGACCTGTCAGGCCTTAGTTCCCTTCTCTGCCTGCATTTATCTTGATACTCTTCAAATTTCATTCTCCATGCCAATTGCAAGAATACAAGAGTTTTCAAAAATATATAATCTTCTAAAAACTCCCTGCATGCTTCCATTCTTGCATCTTGCACACTTTTATCTTTCATATCTAAATCGGACAAAACCAATTCAGCTGACCTAGGAGGGGAAAGCATATCAACTTGCATGTCCTGATCAGTAACAATAATTTCATTTGTCAGATCCTCATGTGGGTGATCAGTTCTCTACCTCTTAGGGTTTGGCTCAGATGGTGGTGATAGGGGACTATCTTTTGGTGACGACTCTAAATCAATGATCTTAACTGCCTTAGGTACTTTAAATTTTCGACCTGGTCATGGAGGCACCTTCATTATTTGTTTCCCCTTCCTATCTACTTCCTCCTCATCACTGCTACTATGCTTTTTCCTTCTATAGATGGGTCACTTTTCTATAGGCTGGAATACTGGCCTTGTTTCAATTGGCCTAGCACTTTGTTCTTGTAAGGAAAGAAACGGTATAGAAACAACTTTCCTAACGTCAAAATCGTAGGGAAGTAAGCAAACAGTCTTTTAATTTTCCTAATTACAATCCAATTAAGACACACATGAAAGATTTTCAGAAACAAAGAAAATACTCAAAGACAATGAACAACAGTTTTATGTGGGAAACCCTTTTGGGAAAAAACCCACCACACCAAGCCGAATCTCTTTGTATTACAGTAACAACAATTACATATAATCAGAGATACAACTCTATGGTATTAATTCACAATAGCTTCATTCACTGTTCATCCAGTTACAAAAATTCTCTCATCACATCCGATTCAACTCACACACTTGTCAAATCAAAATCATTCTCCTTTTATTTTTTATTCACATTCTGACTTTGTCTTCTGTGCATCCTTATCCACCATTGTCAATCATAGATAGTTTCCTTTCGAGCAGATGATTTTTCCTTGCATGCAATTTTTTCTAGCATTGCAACTGATGCAAAAAACCAACCGTCATCCATTTGAAAACCGCTTCCTTTGATTGGTCCAGTAGGATGCCACATAGGATGGTCACACAATCAATGGCGTTCAAACTTTGTTAGCATATTGGTGAGACGCCGCGGTGTCTCCCGTCTCCTAAAGTATTCATATAGATATTACCATGATTCCATGAGTGGGCAAGGCGTTATAACGAGCAAATACATCTGAATCTCTGCAGTAACCATTTGGTTTCTATCGACAGAGATTCCTCCATCGACAAGACGTTTTACCAATGCTCACAAAGCATATCGATTTCCACTTTTCCATTGGCAAGACTTCCCATTCACCAAAAGGTTTCGTCGAGTCTCCTCAGGTTTCACCAAAGCATCTGACATTCGGCAAGACATTCATCTTTCGCCGAGACTTCACCTCGAACACAACCAAGTCTTAGAATTATTGATACTTATGTCGCTGTGAGACCTTTCCCTTAGAATTGCCCATGTCTTCTCGGTAAGACATTTGACCTTTGCAAGACCTCGGGTAGGCCGGGCATAATACCGGCACCCAAAATTCACGGTGAACTTATACGTATGCAGCAAGACTTATCTTGAGGGTATTTTTGTCTGCGAGGCACCGAATACCGATTGATTACCTTTAACTGTCATTTGGGACATCTCACCGAAACCTCCATCGTCGGAAAGACTTTCCATTCTCGCTGAGAGATCTCCCCGAGACCCTTGCATTAGCCTAATAGCTATATGCTATTAGTGAGACATTCACCATTCACTCGGACCTCTCCCCAACACCTGTGAGATAGCTCGATAAGATCAAACTATCACCCAAAGAACTTCATTTGAAAAAAGGTCACGCCGAATGCTCCTAGTTACAGCGATAGACTTCATTCGGCAAGACATGAACTTTGTCTTGGCGACATGAGCTTTTCAAGAATATTTAGAACAGTTTAAATTACGTAGGAACATGAACGTATCACAATGACTTTTCCTTTAGGGTTCCATGTCGGTGGGATTGAGGCACATATTTAATAAGCTCATCTTGATGAGATCTTCACCCGACACCTCAGGCATAATAAAACTATTGAAATTCATGGGCCAAAGAGGCCCATGGAGCTAACACACCATTTGAACTTGTATGGTATCCTGAGGCTTAGTCAAATGCATCTACAACATTCTCGGTATCCACTTTCTCCAAGAGACCTTCCCATCCTCCACATATCTCGTTACAAAGTGATCGTACATCTATATAAGGTGGGATTCTTTGCGCCAAACCATATTTTCTGGGCATCCTGATGAAATGAGTAAATTTTCACGCATCAAAATCAATGAAGTAGAACACTGAAAATGTTTTTACCCAACTAGATTGCCTCTTTATAGGCATGTGTAGCTGCCATGTATTTTGCCTCTGTAGTGGACAAAGTGACTACAACTTGTCGCTTGCTTATCCAACTCACTGCACTACCATTCATCATGAAAACATATCCATTGGTGTATCCTCTACTGTCAATGTCCCCTGCCCAATCAAAATCCACATAACTTTGAATACTGAGAGTCCTCTATGATTCAACCAAGTTACTATGGTAACACAAAGCATAGTTTGAAGTTCCCTTCAGATATATAAACACTCTCTTCATAGCATCCCAATGTGTCCTTCTAGGATTAGCCATAAACCAACTAACAACCACTACTTGGGCAATGCCTGGCCTTGTATAGACCATTGCATACATAAGGCTGCCAGTTGCACTAACATAAGGTACACTAGTCAGGTCCTCCATCTTAGTAAGATATTTTGAACAATCCTCAACAGATAGCTTCGTTCCCTGTGTAACTGGAACAACTAGATGCTTGCACTCAGTCATACAAAATCTCTCTCGAACAGTCATGATATACTTACTTTGACTGAGCCAAAGTTTTCTATTTTTTCTGTCCTTGGTTATTTCCACTCCCATAATGTACCTTGCTACACTAAGATCTTTCATTTCAAAGTTTGCAGACAACTAAGACTTAAGATTAGAAATTATTAGCTTACTATTTCCTATGAACAACATATCATCAACATAGAGAGCAATAATAAGGACTTGATCACTTTCAACTTTGTAATATACACAATTATCACATTTTGATCTTACAAATTCCAATGACAAAAAAAAAGTGTCAAATTTCTTGTACCACATTCTAGGAGATTTTTTTAACCCATACAAAGATTTCTTTAACTTGCAAACCATTCTTTCCTTACCTTTTTCCACAAAGTGCTTGGTGCAGGAGCACCTGCCAAGGTGTCAAGGTGCAAGCATATTTTGGAAGTCTTGTTTTAAAAAATCTATTTCATTTTGTTGTGTAAGGTCTTTAACACCTTTAGATTGTGTTTGAGGACCTTTTGGTTCATTAAGTAAAAGTTGAATAAAGTGGGAAATCCTTTTGTGGTCATTTCCTAAGTTTTTGTAAAAGATTGCAAAACACACTATGTTTTACAACAGGAGGTTTTTGACTGATCTTTGGCTTGGAAAAGGAAACATAACCATTTCCAAAGTATTTTAAAAGTGATTTCTTGACCTATGAAGGTGGTTGGAGGATTTTGAGCGTGGCAGTTTTTTTAGAGCAAGAAGAAACAGTGATTTTTGTGTAGAAAGGACTGATTTTTTGCTCTTGGCTGCGTGCCTGTTGTTAAATGGATTAGAAAAGACATTTTTTTGATTTTTTAGCATGTAGAGAATCCTTCTAAAGCTTTGTATTGGCATTTTTAGACAATTTTTCTATCGCTGTCTTTCATTTTGTAAATTTTGTGTTTTTGCTTTAGTTTTGTTTTGACTAGTAAATTCCATAAAATGGAGATTTAGTTTTGTTTCCTGTTCGTACCAGGAAGTATGGACATTGTGGAAACAAGGAAAAACTCCCTCTTTGTATATAGTGTAAATATAGGAGTCTTTGTGAGTCATGCAATTAGGATGATGATCTTTTCCTAGGCGAGCTTGTGATGCCCGATTAGGAAAGACAGTGTAAAAATTTCTTCCAAAGTTGTAGGGGTGTTTGACCACTAGAAACCCAGGGTGTGAAAAGATTGTTGGAGACCTCACAAAGGTTTGACAGGTGGCAGGAATCAACACTAGGTCATCTAGAGGCAGAAGGAAGAAGACAGTCCTCCTTGTATCCAAGAAAAGGCTTAAAAAGCCCTAAAATTCTCAAAATCAGGAATAGGTTTGTGTACAACCTAAGAAGGGCTGAAACCACTAAAATCTTGTAGTGCTCCAAAATTGGGCCAGGGTTATTTCTTTGTGGTTATGGTGTTCATTGAGTAGGGAGGTGTATTAAGCATTTGTTTTGTTTGAGGAGACCTAATTCTAGTAGCCTTTTCAAACCCTAAACTAGGGTTTAAGGAAAGTGATAGAAGAATGGAGTTTTGTACTTGGGCAGGAGCCATTCCTAGACTATTTTAAAACTTTGAAAACCTATGCACACCCTAAATGCAAGTTGGGAGGCATTAGAAGTTGACTAGTCTTTATAAGGATTAAGGGCTAGATGGAGCATGTGTGAAAAAGCACCAAGAACTGATTGGTAGCAGCAAATTAGTGGTGATAGCAGGGTTGGAAATGAACCAGGGGTACTTAAGCTAGCAAGGGACCTATAGGTTGAATGGTGGATAAAGTGACACCTTAGGAGTTCTCAAGACAAGGACTCAGAGCATTGAGATTGTGATTTTCTCAATCCAACCCTGTCTCTATCAGTGCTCTAGTTGGGACATATAAATTTCTTCTTCAAGATCACCATGAAGAAACGTTGTCTTTATATCCATCTATTCAATTTCTAATTCATACGCTACTGCAAGTGACAAAAGAAATCTAATAGATGTCAGCTTAGCTACAGGAGAAAATATTTCTTCATAATCAGTTCCCTCTACCTGGGAATAACCTTTTACAACCAACGTAGCTTTATATTTTTCTACAATGCCATCCACACCAATTTTCCTTTTGAATACCCATTTACAGCCCACAACTTTTCTACCTTTAGGAAATGACACCAAACTCTAGGTATCATTCTTTTCTAATGATTCCATTTCTTCATTCATGGCTTCCAACCAAGAGTTTGAATCAGACATTTTAAATGCCTCTTTCATAGTCCTAGGTTCATCAGTGCTAGACATTAAAGCATAGGCACAAGTAGACTCAAGTAAAGAAAACCCATACCTATCAGGTTGCTTTCTTTCATGAGTTGACCTTCTCACAGGCTAAGACTGAGGTGGTTCTTCATCTTCTTCAGAACTTTCAAAACTACTTTAGCTCTTCTCAGTATTAGGTACATTTTGATTTTTCAATTCCTCTTTATCTGGTGTTGGAGGAATTCCTGCTACAACCTTTTCATTTTTTGATTTCTTCTCTGACTACAGATCTAATGTAGAATATTTCAACTAACGAAAGATAACACTTCTACTGTATAAAACCTTTTTAGTCTCAAGATTCCAAAGCTTGTATCATTTTATTCCAGCACTATAGCCAATAAAAATACACTTCACAACTTTGTTTTCCAACTTAGATCTTTTTTCAAATGGCACATAAGCATATGCCTCACAACCAAAGACACGAATATGTCTCAGAGAGGGCTTCTTTCTAGACCATGCTTCCAAAGGCGTCTTCTCAACAAGAGTAGAGTTAGGAGAATGATTTACCAAGTAACATGCTATAGAGACTGCTTCAGCCCAAAACTTCTCATCTAAGCCAGCACTGCTCAGCATACTTCGTGCTCTTTCCATTACTATCCTATTGAACCTTTCATCAACTCCATTTTGTTGTGGAGTATAAGGTGTAGTCTTATGTCTTTTAATCCCATGATCTATACATTACCTTTTGAATTCATCTGAACAATACTCACCACCATTGTCAGTCCTTAAGCATTTTATTTTTCTACTAGTTTGATTTTCTACAAGGTTTGTAAATTCCTTAAACCAACTGAACACTTCTGATTTACTTTTCAAAAAATATACAAATGTTCTTCTTGAATAATCATCAATAAATGACACATAGTATCTTGATTTAGACAGAGAAGGAACATTTATTGGACCAAACACATAAGAATGAATATAATCAAGCAAACCAGAAGATTTGTGAGGACTAGAATAACATGAAACACTATGTTCTTTACCATATATGCAATATTCACAAAAGTTGAACTCAAGGTTACAATCTTCAAGCCCTTCTACCAGGTTTTTATTTTTCAAGGTTTTTAAACCTTTTTCACTAATGTGGCCTGGCCTATGATTCCAAAGCATAGTCTTCTTTGCTAGAAGTTTAACCTCCATGTCGTTTACTCCATCAGGAGCATTTTCCTTCTTTTCTCCATGAGCAACTTTTAATGACTTTGTAGAGACATTATTGCATTGAACAACATGTGCATCCAACTTGTACAAGGTACCAATTCAAGCACCCCTAGCCAACACCATAGAGCCTCTAGTCATCTTGCAGCCATTTCCAGAGAATGTCACATGCACTCCAATATCATTTGAGCTTATAGAAAGTAAATTACGAGCCAAACCTGGTATATGCATCACATCATTGATTCCCTTCACTCTTCCATGACCAACAATTTCTAAAGATGAATCACTTGCCAACTACACCTTTCCACCATTGTATTCTTCATACTTTGTGAACCAATCTCTATGAGATGACATATGGAAAGATTCTCCAAAATCAATCAACTAGACATCATCTGATGCTCGTGCAGCCAAAGCTACAATGAAGGTGTCTGCATCACTCTGAAAAGAATCATTTCCAGAAAAGTTCTTCTTATTTTTTCCTCCTTGCAATCCTTTTGGACATGACCAGGTTGCCCATAATTCAAGCACTTCACCCTAGACTTCTTGCTAGGAGACTTTGATCTCCCTTATGATTTTGATCTGGATTTTTTAACCTTCTTCTTTCCTTTCTCCTTTGATCTGCCTCTGATAGCTAGAGCCTCCTTTTCCATCTCAGAAGATTTTCTTCTCATCTCTTTTAATGACAAACAACAACATCTTCCATCTTGAAAGTGGATGTCATACTCCCAATAGCCATCACCAGATGATCCCAAGAATCTGGCAAAGAACATAGTAGCAACATGCAACAATCTTCATCTTCAATCTTCACACCAATAGATGTTAACTAAGCAATCAGCATGTTGAAAGTATTCAAGTGATCAGCAACGGATCCTCCCTCTTGCATTCTCAAAGAGTACAACTTCTTCCTCAAGAACAACTTGTTCACCAAGGACTTGCCTTGATAAATAGATGCCGATCTTTTTCACAGGAAGATGTGATCTTTCTTTGCTCTGCCGTTGAAAAACGAGAGTCTATCAAATAGAACCTTATCCAGCCCCTTAAGGCTTTCTATCTACAAAGGTCCAGTCTTTCTTTAGCGCAGCAGAGGCATTGTTCCCAATAGCAGTCCAAGATCTGGAGTCTGCGGATCTTCCATTTTTGAGTTTCCTGACCCATAATTGCTACATTGAATTTCTCTATATCCATCCTACTAGATGTGCTCGCCATCTTAATCTGTAATTAAATTAAAAGAACTCTACAAAACTCCCACTGGAAAAGGATTGACACAAAAAAACCAACCCACTCACAAGGACAACACAACTAGCCAAGCTCTGATACCACTTGTAAGGAAAGCTTAGCGGTAGGGAAACAACTTTCTAACATCAAAACCACGAGGTAAGTGAGCGGTAAGCTTTAATTTTTCTAATTACAATCCAATTAAGATTTTGCATGAAAGATTTGCAAAAATAGAGAAAATACTCAAAGACAATGAACAACAGATTTATGTGGGAAACCCTTTCACAAAAAAAACCACCACACCAAGCTAAATCTCTTTGTATTACAGTAACAACAATTATATACAATCAGAGATACAACTCTCTAGTATTAATTCATAGTAGCTTCATTCACTGTTCATCTAGTTACAGAAATGCTCTCATCACATCCGATTCAACTCACACACTTGTCAAATCAAAATCGTTCTCCTTTTATTTTTTATTTGTTGTGCAATTTTGCACACACGCCCCACTTGGAGTAGGGACCCTCTGATTTCTGATTTCGGATGTCTCTCTGACCTTTGGTTTTTATTAGATTTGTCCTTTCGAGGTCTCGGGATGTTGGTCTTACCCTGAAGGTTGAATCTATCAAACTCGTGTTTTTGACCTGGGTCCAAGATTTTCTGGTTCACTCAGATTTTCCTGGGTCCTAGTCCAGTGTTTGTCAATGTCGGATTTGCCAGAGTCCAGGTTCCTGGTCAAATTCAGGATTTTCTAAATCATGTAGATTTTCCCGGATTCTATCGGAGTCCCGGAGGGGTGCGTCGTCCGTGGAATTCATGCCCACCAGGATAATCCGAATGGCTCAGATTTTCCAAAAATTTCATTTTGACCTTGGGTTCCCAGATTTTTTCAATATGTCTTGTCAGCCATTAATGCTTGAAGTACGTCTCTCCTAGCACGAGTGTGAATGAATTTAAAACCTTTTGCGCCTATCCTGGTTCCATTATTGATCAATTATTTGCTCTAGCATTTGAGTCATTTGGATTTTGGAGCTTTGATTGTTTGGTCTGGCTTGCTTTTGTGTGGATTCTTCGAGTGTTCTTTTTGGTTTGTGATCGCTAGGGCACCTTGGCTTTTGTTCGCCGCTTGAATTTCATCAAATTCACCCATGGTATGTTATCGGTAGCATCTCCTTTTGATTTGTGCTTCATGATTGAGTTATTGGTTGGAGGTTGAGTCATGTTGGAGTCGGCCCTTGTTCGCCTTTTGGATTAATTGCATATTTATTAGGTGTAGGCATGATCCTTTTTCTTGCGGCCATTGGTTGTTTGTTTTGTGTGCCCTAGTCATTCTTGGCCTAGTTTTAGTGATGTTCCCCGCGTGCCTTGGTATCCCTTTCGCGTCCTACCTTGTGGGTGCGTGATTGAGATAGGTATGTGAGGTTAGGGTTCTATTACGGTCCACCTAGGTTTCACACTTTCAGAAGCCTGGTCATGGCACATTGATCTTTTCATCTAGTTCAGGTCTGAGGTTGTTTGAAACCCTGGGGAGCTTAAGATTTGAGTGCTTAGGAGTTAATTTTTATGAATCTTGAGTTTTCTTTAGCGTTCATGGTGGAGGATTTACCAATCAGGTTTAGGGTATCTTTATGTCACTTCCATCATTGACCATTCGAAGCCATAGAGAACCTAAGTTGATATGAAGTTGAAATCTGGCTTATTAGGATTAAGTTCGTGCCTAGTAGATTAGGAGCTGGAGGCCCATTTAATCACTTCATGTTTCTTGCGTGTTTAGAGAGGCCGTCGGGTTTCTGAGGTGTCTGCACAATTTTCGTGCACCCGGATTTTCTCAGATTTTGCCATTTCCCTAGAGTGTGAAGAATTCCCAAAATTTCAAACTGCCCGCAGAAATCCGGCCCACCTGAATTCTTCCAGTTTTCTGCCTGGTTCCACTTGATTTTGATTTTTGAGATTGAAGTAATGAATCAAATGTGGGATGATGATTTCTTGTTGCTTAATGGATGAATCTTATGATAATCATGCATCTCTTTTGTCCTTATTGATGAGTTATTTGATGAAATGATGTCTTGGCTGTGGGAGTCCATGTGG
>VDFB02223190.1:0-24306 GCA_007258455.2 Sequoia sempervirens
TATAACTAGAAGAATGACACAAAGAGAGTGAAAACAAAGAAAAAGAAAGTGCCTTTTGTGTCAACATGGAAGAGACATAGGGTTTTTCGATGCCTTGCATCATCCCCAAAAGGAAAACACAAGAAACATGAAACAGAAAGTGAAATGCACAGAAAAGATAATGAAAAATATTTTTTGGTTAACATGAAGGATACATGAATCTCTCAATCTTACATCATGTAAAAACAAAAAGAAAAATAAAGAAAATATTAAAGATAATTAAAAAGATGCTCTGAATGTATAAAAGCATGAAGGTACAAATAGAGGAAAGCACATAGAGATATAAACATAAAAAAAAACATCATGGGGGATCACATTACACAAATTCAAGAAAACAAAAAGTAAAAGGAAAGAAAAATAAAAATAAAATACAAAAGACTAGTAACGTACATGCGAGTCAACCATCTAGTAGGTCATCCACATCCCACTCTTTGTTCAGTATATGTAGAATGCAGATCACTAGTGAGAGGGACAACATCAAGTTCTATACTAGTAGAATCACTTGGTTTAGGAGGATCATCATGGTTGTTATCAGTTGTGTCATAGAGAATTGGACCCTATTGAGAAAAGAGACAATTTCATGCATAATTAGAGCCACTTTTTTGTCCCTTCACATCATTTCCCTTCAAAACAACATTTATAGGCCCCTTAGACCCATTAATTTTGATCTAGAGGCCCATTTCACCTAAGAAATCACATAAAACTGACAAACAACATTTAGTACATCATACCACGACAACCCGCCTTCAAACAACATTGAAATTGGGACTCATTAAGCCACTATACTTGGGAAATGAGCCTTCGAGATTGGGACCCATTCACCAAGGGTGACGAATGAGTCCCCTTTGAGGGAAAATTCAAAATTAAGTGAGAATTTAGTCAATTTAACTTTTATTTCTGGTAAATGTCGTCCTCTTAGGTCTAATAAATGGGAAAATAAGGTGTTGTTGCTTATAAATACTCATTTTAATTCATTTCACACATCTTTTATCATCTTTTTATCATCTCTCAAGAGCAATTTTTAGAGTTAAGTCTTCCACAACAAGTTTCATTAGCAAAAGTTGAAGTTTTAGGACAACAAACTAGGGTTTTTGCAGGTCTTGAAGCTCACTTCTATTTTCAAGATCCAACATTGCAAAGGGTTGATGATGGATGCCTATGGTGAATCATGAAGAAATCTAGGGTGAAGAGGTGAAACTAGTGATGCAGAGTAGGATGGAGGAACAATCAACCAAGCTTTGAAAACCAAACACCAACTCAAAATCAAATAACTAGCACAACTTCCATAGGGTCAACTCTATGGCTTTCCAATTCACAACTAAGCAACTAAAAGACAATTTCTCAAAGAAAACTGTAAGAACACCCACTGATCATCCATATAGCATCCATATTCCATCAAAAAGACATTTCCAAGCTTAAGTCAGATTCATTTGTCATAACATAGAAAATCATTAAGTCACCGTGACCAAGGGCTAGTATAATTAGCCCATTTTTACAAACAAAGTGTCTCTTAAACTGCTCTTCACCTTACCAACTCTTGGACAGTCACAAATTGTGGCACAAAACAAAAGAATCTCTGATCAAAACCTCCATACTGCCCTTCTATACTGCTGCTCCATCAAACCCTCCTTTTCCTTCCTAAAAACTAGGGCTTATTGTAAATCCTATACCCAGATCACTTACAGACCTAAAACCACTTGAATCCTTCTAATTTCAACCTGTACATGCTCAACACACCTTAACATTTGACTGCTCTCACGTTTTGCACATACTTCCTTTGTAAACCACCTAATTTTCCCCTCTTTTCACCCCTTCACCATAGGGTTTCTAACTTCCTCACACAACCAGACACTTACAACCACTCAAAACTTCTAGATAGCATCAAATACACCTACCAAGGTTTTCCTTTAGGGTTTCTACCCAGATTTCATTCTCTATAGACTTTTCACTTACTCTAGCCTTGACTCCAAGGCAGTCTCTTTCATCTACTTTAAATATTCTTCCACCACAAGGAGGCTCATTCTATTATTCACCCTACCTTACATAGGCCCATTCCTCTGAGTTACAGCCTACATAGAAGGAGGAATGGCCCTTCAACTCACATTTAATTCAAAACCCTACTTCCCCTATTTTAGAACAGTCAGCAGCAAATTTAATTTAATTGGCTTAATTCACAAGAATAACTCTCAAGAACCAATTCAAAACATAGGAAAAACAATCCTAAATCAAAATCCAATCATTCATGATCATTTCCTGCTATACGAACCCGTACACAGCCAAGAAATGAGAGAAAAACCAGAAAATAACTGGAAAATAGAACTTTTTATTAATTTACTCTTTTCACAATGCTTCAACCAAACTCCCTCGAGCCTTCAAGAGGAAATTTAAACAATTTCCCAAACCAAACTATCCTTGGAACGCCTGTAACTGACCACAAACCAACTTAACGCTTACATATGCTTAATTTTGCATTGTTTGACAATTTGTTAGCAACAAACACAATATTATGCAACCTTGTGCACTTTTGAAACAACTAGCCTTAAAAACCCACAATTACATGAAAAATAGTCTCAAAGACCTTATTTAGCATTAATTTACTCAAATTCCCCTAAATTTCTAATGCCTTCCTACAAAGGATGAATTGATGAAATTATGTGTACTGGGGTGCTCCTGCACCATGCACCCTGGCTTGAAAATTCTTCCAAGTCTCTTGGAAGCCTTCACCTGCAACAAAGTTGGATCTCCATCCTCTGATACTCCTTGTAGATGCTTCATCTTGACCTTTGGCTTTGTCTTGTCCATGTGTAGCATTCCCTTGCTTGCATTGATTCCTTGGTTTTGCACTGTCAATCTCAAACCTGCACTTACATACCTTAACCAACTGCTCCCAACATTCTCAACATGTTCACACAACACCACACCATATGCTTCACCTTTCATCTTGACTCTTGGCTTAACCTCCATCATCAAAATCATCAAAACAAAGAAATAGCAAACAATCCTCTTCATTCTCTGCCTCTCCATTTTCCTCCTCACAACTTTTCCCAGCTTTCCCATGCTCAAAATAACCTACACAGTAGCATACACAACCCCTATCCAATCCATATTCTCTGTTTTCTGCTCCATCCCAATTGGAGACTTCCCAAATTCTTTTCCTCTAGCCTTCACTAGGCCATTCACCATCAACTCTTCCTTTCTTGGAAATTCACTTATCCATTTTACTTGATCTTCTTCATCATTCAAAGTGACTGCACCTTTCTCATTAACTTCACACTCTCCTACAAACTCACTCACTGTCCCTTCTTTTACCTTATCTTCTTCTTCTTCCAATAAGTCTTCATGAGCATCCTCAAAGACATCTTCCTCTTCCTTCATCTTCTCTACACCTTTAAGTTCCTTGACATTTAGGCTTTGCATTAGTACCATTATCTTATTGACCTTTGTATCCTCTGTCACACAGTCCACAGTATTCACAATCTCTATCTTCTTATCACTTACATCTACTATTAAGGAAAACTCCACTACCCCAATCATGATCTTGTTATAATTTTCAAGCCTTTCATGGCTTTCTCCAACCTTCCCACCTGTCTTGTCTGCATCTCTTCTTTCTCCTTTAACATTCTCAGCCTTCAAAACTTCCCTGTCATCAGATCTTCTGCCCTGCTGCAACTCATCTTCTTTGTTATCAGACTTTTGTGGCTTCCCATTACCCTGTCCATTTAGTAGACATTGCTTCTCACCTTTATAGACCTCACTAGGCCTTCCTTGGCTCTCCATTGATAACTCTCCTACATTCTTATTCTTTTCTCTTTGAGGGATCTCTGCCCCAAGTGCCTTCTGCTCACAATACTCTGTCTCAGCTTCTTGTACCACTGTACTTTTCATAGGTGTCTGCCCTAGAACACCATTAACCTTCAATGAACAAACTTCTTTATGTCCTTTATCTTCAACACAACCTTCAAACTTACCTTGCTCTTTTAAGGTCATTTCACCCTTGACCCTTTCTTTCCCATCACCCTTCACACACTTTAACTTTGAATCTTCCTCTACTCTTATTGTCTCAGTAATCTTTTTACATGTGGTGGCTGCAACTTTGTCTTTGTCTTCTTCACACTCTCTATCCTTATCTTGTGCCCTCAAGGTCTTTTCATGTTTGACCTTCACTTCCCTTGTCTCTCTTATGTCTTCAATCTGCACTGTCCTTCCCAATGCTTCTTCATGGTGTTTTCCTTTCTCCATTGCAACTATGCTATGCCCTATTGTCTCTTCCAGGTTCCCTTGTTCCTTTTGCTCCAACATCTCTCTTTTTCCACACATCCCTATCCTTCTTTGTGTCCCTTCTTCCTGCAAACAACTCAAAATATACCTTTGCCCATCCTTTTCAATTTCATACACATTAAGCCTCCCATCATGCATAGCAAATCTATCATATTGCCAAACCCTTCCTAGTATCATATGACAATCCCTTATAGGCATAATATCACATAATAGAACATCTTTATAAGGACCAATTTCAAAATCTACAAATGCTTGCTCTCTAACCACAACATGCTGACTATCATTTACCCAATATGCCTTGTAAGGTGATTCATGTTTTAACTTTGTCAAATGCAATTTTTCAACCATTTCTTCTGAAACAACATTACTCAAGGAACCTGAATCAATCATTACTTTACAGATCTTACCTCTGCATTTGCATCTGGTCTGGAAGGTAGCATGCCTCATTTGTCCTTCTTTCTCATCCAACCTTCTGAAGTCCATAGTGTCTTGTATCTTCCAATGCTTCTCCTGCAATCTTCAAGAGATCTACTTCCTTGCTCTGATACCACTCTGATGCAGAGCAAGATGGAGGACCAGTCAACCAAGCTTTGAAAACCAAACACCAACTCAAAATCAAATAACTAGCACAACTTCCATAGGGTCAGCTCTATGGCTTTCCAATTCACAACTGAGCAACTGAAAGACCAATTCTTCAAAGAAAACTGTAAGAACACCCACTGATCATCCATATAGCATCCATATTCCATCAAAAAGACATTTCCAAGTTTACAAGTAAGATTCATTTGTCAAAACATAGAAAAACATTAAGTCTCTGTATCCAAGTCTAGTAGAATTAGCCCACTTTTACAAACAAAGTGTCTCTTAAACTGCTCTTCACCTTACCAACTCTTGGACAGTCACAAATTGTGGCACAAAACAAAAGAATCTCTAATCAAAACCTCCATACTGCCCTTCTATACTGCTGCTCCATCAAACCCTCCTTTTCCTTCCTAAAAACTAGGGCTTATTGTAAATCCTATACCCAAATCACTTACAGACCTAAAACCACTTGAATCCTTCTAATTTCAACCTGTACATGCTCAACACACCTTAACATTTGACTGCTCTCACATTTTGCACATACTTCCTTTGTAAACCACCTAATTTTCCCCTCTTTTCACCCCTTCACCATAGGGTTTCTAACTTCCTCACACAACCAGACACTTACAACCACTCAAAACTTCTAGATAGCATCAAATACACCTACCAAGGCTGTCCTTTAGGGTTTCTACCCAGATTTCATTCTCTATAGACTTTTCACTTACTCTAGCCTTGACTCCAAGGCCTAAAACACAGTTTTGCAACAAGGCAGTCTCTTTCATCTACTTTAAATATTCTTCCACCACAAGGAGGCTCATTCTATTATTCACCCTACCTTACATAGGCCCATTCCTCTGAGTTATAGCCTACACAGAAGGAGGAATGGCCCTTCAACTCACATTTAATTCAAAACCCTACTTCCCCTGTTTGAGAATAGTCAGCAGCAAATTCAATTTAATTGGCTTAATTCACAAGAATAACTCTCAAGAACCAATTCAAAACATAGGAAAAACAATCCTAAATCAAAATCCAATCATTCATGATCAGTTCCTGCTGTACGGACCCGTACACAACCAAGAAATGAGAGAAAAACTAGAAAATAACTGGAAAATAGAACTTTTTATTAATTTACTCTTTTCACAATGCTTCAACCAAACTCCCTCAAGCCTTCAAGAGGCCATTTAAACAATTTCCCAAACCAAACTACCCTTGGAATGCCTATAACTGACCACAAACCAACTTAACCCTTACATATGCTTAATTTTGCATTGTTTGACAATTTGTTAGCAACAAACACAATATTATGCAACCTTGTGCACTTTTGAAACAACTAACCTTAAAAACCCCCAATTACATGAAAAATAGTCTCAAAGACCTTATTTAGCATTTATTTACTCAAATGCCCCTAAATTTCTAATGCCTTCCTACAAAGGATGAATTGATGAAATTATGTGTCAGGTGCTCCCTCAGACACGAAAAGAAATCATGCCTAAGGACTTGATTTACTATTGATTCCATCTTCCATTTTCACTCTATCTTCAAATTAAGGTTTGTATCATGTTTGTTTATGATTTGCATGCCATTTTATCCTTATTTTGCATGTGATGTAAGTGTTTTAGGGTCAAGATCTTGCATCATATACATCATTCTTGCATGGCTTATTCTAGAGCAATAGAGTAGGATCATTGTTATATTTCAGCTCTTCCTAGTCTTTAACACATCTAATGTTAGGGTTTACCTAGATTTTTCTCTATTCAAGGTTTAATTACCCAACTAGGTGTTTTACCAATGAAAACACCCCATTAGAAAAACATTTTTAAGTTTTTTTTCAATTATTTTCTAAGATCCAAGATTGGGTATCTGTGAGAAATTGTTGTACAAGTGTCAAGTTGTAGAATATTTTTGAAGTTGTAGAAATTCCAAGGTGGACTAATTTGCCATGCTTGGTGAATGAGTCCTTCCTAAGGTGAAAAATTGAGTTAGATTCAGATCTAGGTTCATGACTGTCAGAAAATAGATTCTGTATAAAAAGTCCTAATCTAGGACTGATTCACCTAAGGTGGCGAATGAGTCCTAGTCAGCCTAAATTCAGGTTTCATCAGTTTTCTAGATTTTTTTCCAGTAATCTACAGTTTTCTAGGTACGCACATTTTGAGAAACAACTTTTTCTTTATGTTAAGTTACATTTTTGTTTATTCTTTCATGCTTTTTGCATATCACAACATGTTTTCAAAAATACTATAAATCTTAGTTTTTCATTTGTTTTCATTCATCTAAATCATTGAAATGCATTTAGTTAACTTCATTTAGGTTATACAACATCTCACATTGCGTAATTTCAATGAACCATTAGCATTTTTGCTTCTATCTCTCTCATTTTAGGTGAAAACCCCTAGAAGAGCAAGAGTTGTCCATATGAGCCAAAAATCATTGGTTTAGTTTGGTCAACCTGACTCTTAAACATAACATCATTCTAATTTACATCTTAAGTTTTAATTATTTTCTAATATTCCATTGTTTTACATCTTTAGGTTTCTTAAATATTGCACTAGTGAAAGCATTCTTTAGTTTCCACCATTGCATTTCTTTTAATTATTCTGACTTTCTACATCCGCATTCTATATTTGCATTGTACAGATTTTAAGTTTTATAGAAAACACAAAAAAATTAGAAAAATCTTTAAAAAGTTATCTCCTAGGACTCATTCACCACCTAGGGCGAATCAGTCCCTCTATAGTTTTGCATCAGCATTTTCAGATTTACATTTCCTACATTGCTTCTTTTTGTTTTCTATCATTATCATTCTGTTATAGTTTAGTGATTTTTGTTTTCTTAGCATAAAGTTTATTTATTTTCACAAAATTCATGGCTAGTTTTAGATCATTGAAAATTTCCTTTTCCATTTTTATTCCTAGTTGTTTTAGATCAAATTCATTGATACATAATGACACCAAAACTAAAACAACAAAATATCCCTTCAAACACATGAATCAAGTTAGGAACAACATATCACCTAAGCCTCTTAGTAGTGATGATGTCGATAAGATAGGTGAGGTCATTTATGACTTCGTCTCACTCACTTCATCCTCTAATGCTTCAAATGAGAAACCTAAACTCCTTGATGATAAAATTCCCCTCAAACCTTTTGATTGTGATGAATTTGATTTGTTAGATGAATCCCTCCAAGAATTCATCTCACATAAGCCATCCACTAAGGTTTGTGGTGACCAACTCATGATAACAAACATTAACACCTCTAGTTATTTTCTTGGACATCCTAAACCAGTTGACAATCATTTACCCCTGAAACCTTTTAGTAGTGATGATTTGCATTTGCTAGACGAGTCTCTTCAAGACTTCATCTCATCCATCTCATCTACTTTGGTTTGTTGTGAAACCTCTACAATTAAGGACATTATTGTAATTCAACCTAAACTTATCCTTTACCCATCTTCACATCTATTTCACCCCTCTAACTGACCCTGGTACACACTTTACCCACCTAACACTAGTGTATCACAACAATCTAACTACAATACTATTGCTCATACATATAACACCTGAAACAACCCACAACCACCACAACCACCTCCACCTTCCTTACCTTTACCTAATCCACCTAGTGCTCCTCACTATAACCCACACATAAAAGATTATGATCCTATTGAACAGTTAAAGAATACTCCTACCAAAATTTTCCTTTGGGATTTACTTCAAAACTCACCAAACTATAACAACATTCTTCAAATTGCTCTAAAACAAATCATAATTCATCCTGGTACTACTCTAAATGATGTGGTATCTCTCATCAAAAAAAAAACTTGACATTACTTTTCACCAACATGAGCTCCCCTTCCCTTGAGCTGTGTAAACAACATGATTACATTTATGATAATTGCTCGATTCAAATCACATAGGTATCAAACACACTTCGATAGATAAATGGTTCTACCCTTAATGTGTGTAGTGAGTCTCCTTGATCGATTTAAAGTTGATAGCTCACAAATAATACCCGATTCTGTCTCTATTCAAGGATTTGATAATACAACAAAGCAACCGATTGGGATAATTACTTTACCTATTACAGTTGGGGTGGCTACTTTGCAAGCTCCTATCCACGTCATGCCTTACGATCTTTCATATAATCTTATTTTAGGCTGACCATGGATTCATGAGATGAATGCAATGCCTTCAAACCCTTCTTCATCATCTCATGAAATATGTCTATAAGAATTGCATTTATCAAATCTCTAAATAGATGATGCTTGTCATAATAGTGGTTTACAATTCCTGAGAGGAACGAATTTTAGCCGAAATCACATATTTTTAGAAAATATAATGATTTAAGCCTTAAAAAGTTCCATTTTAAGGATTCCAATTGAAGAGGGTTTGATCAAATCACTTTAGATCAAACCCCCTTGGATAGAACCTCGCTAGTTTTAAACCATACCTATAAATGCATCTCCTTTACACCTATCAAAATGCTGATAAAAAATCACTTTTGATTTAGATTTTGGGGGATCAAATGAATTCATTTAAAATTTATTTCAAATGATTATGGTATTCCTCAGAACAAGCTATATCCAATGAATATAATTTTAATATGTTTTGGTTTTGTTATGTATTTGTTTTTAAGTTTTATTAAAATATAGGTTTTTCATCTAAAAATAAAATTTCGGCTCATGTGGAAAAAATAAGATTATCGTGTCAAAAATTAAGAGCACCAAATATTAAAGTCTTGATCGTAACAAAAAATAAAATAAAACTTACATATAAAGTTACACGCTATAATGCCGCTTATGTCCGAATTGTAATTCATTTGACTTTAAACCCGATCATGAAAAAATATTTAATAAAACCATCTGTCCATGGAAGCACTAGATATTCCAGATGTCTAAATGAATTGCAATTTTATCCTTCATGGAAAAAGTTATAAGCATAATGGTGTGCATCACTCTTTAAAAATGTTGTTTCTAAAAAATCAATTCTCGTGGGAGATGGAAAAGAAGTGGAATCTGATTCCAAAAATTTTGAAAAAAATATTTTTAGAATCTACAGATAAAATGTGATGAGACTCTAGTTTGCATCATATTCAAATTCTTCACGGTTTAGCCGCTATAGGTGCCCGAATGTAAAGATCTTCAAAATACCTGTCCTAGTTTGGCCAAAAATTGTAAACCACTATTATGGGATCACAAAATTTCTTTCCCCTTTGGTACAAGTCCTTTTAAAACATTAATTCCAACCTCTAATATAGATCCTCTTGAAATTTAACATAACTATACAAAGAGGGTATCTATGTTATTTGGTGACGATTGAGGATCCTTAGAATTCACACCCTCATTTATGGTAAATATATATCCTCATGAAAAATAAAGATTCAAAACAAGAACAACAAACAATTATGTCCACTCAAAATTCTAAACAATTGTCTCAAGCATCTATCTCCTACAATATGGATGACAATGTAACATACACAACAAATTTTGATGAGGTAGATTACCAATCCCTGCCTACCCTACACAAAATGGAAAGAAGATATTAAAAAGGCTATAACTCTGTAAACATAACGCGTATTTGTGTCCCTATTAAAGCTAATAATAATAATAAGAAAAAAAAAAAAAAAAATTGATTGGGATATTCTTTTTCAAAAATGACCAATGCTACTCAACGCACCATCTTTAAACATTACCACATTATAACATGTCACCTCAAGAATACAGTCCTCACAGCAATCAAACAATTCCCATTTTGTTGATATAACCTGCACCCTATTCATGGACTTATGTTGATAGTGTGATGATGTTTTTTTAAGTTCAAATGCCTGAAATGGCATACCCCATCCTTGCTTACCTACATGAAAACACATTTTCAATGCTTTGAATGTTATCGAGCAAGAAGCCAATGATATCATTGAAGAGTTTTCTAAATCTAAGAGTCCTAAATCCAATGCACTCCATTTAGGAGATACAATGGATTTACTAATGGAAATTAATGATACAAATAAAGTTATTAAGATTGGGAAGTGCCTTGATGATGAGGAACAAGAAGATACAACCACTTTACTTCATGCTTTTCCTAACATTTTTGCTTGGAAATATTTTGATATGCTAGGAATTGACCCAAAAATTGTGATGCATAGCATTGTCCTTGCTAAAAATTCTAAACCCATCCATCAAAAGATCCAAAAAATGCACCCTAGCATAGCCTTGCATGTTAAAGAACTTGAAAAACTTCTTGATGTAGGATTTACTAGACCTATTGATTATTTTGCTTGGATCTAAAACATTGTCACAGTTGCCAAACTCGATAATCATATTAGGATATCCACAAATTTTTGAGACTTAAATAAAGCCTCTTTAAAAGATAATTTTTTGCCTCCTAATATAGATATAATTGTGGATTCATTTTCTTGACATGCTTTGTTGTCATTCATGGATGGATTTTCTAGTTATAATCAAATTCTTGTTAATCCTCAAGATCAATACAAAACCACCTTTACAACTATTTGGTTAACAATTTGTTTGGTTTGTGATGCCCTTTTTGTTTAAATAATTCCTGTGCAACTTATCAACATGCAATGACATTAATATTTCATGATTATATTTACAAAATTTTAGAAGATTACGTTGATGAGATCCTCACTAAATCGTTAACATTATAAGACAATGCAAACATCATTCATAAAATATTTAAATGCATAAAACACTACAACATGCGATTCAATCCAAAAAGTGTATCTTGGGCATAGATAGTGGTAAAATTTTGGGGTTTGTCATATCTCATAGAGGCATTGAGGTGGACACAAAGAAAATCAATGCAATCATTAACATGCCACCTCCTAGGAATATTTCTTAGTTGCACATGTTGCAAGGTCAAATTAAAGCTATTCATAATTTCATTGCATCTTTAGCTAATCACACAATACCTTTCATGCATCTCCTTAAAAAGGGTGTCCCTTTTGATTGGGATGAGGATTGTAAATAGGATTTTGAGTGTCTAAAGGAATATTTAGCCACTCCACCTATTTTACAACCAGTTGTGCCACATAGACCATTTATCTTGTACATCACTACATCTTCCCATGCTCTTGCAATATTGTTGGCTCAACACAATGGTCATGGTAAAGAACACCCTATTTATTATATTAGCCACACCTTAATTGATTATGAGACATGATATTCACCAATTGAAAAACAATTTTAGGCTCTTGTATTCGCTACTAATAAGTTGTAACATTATTTACTAAATGCTAAAGTACAAGTTGTCACAAAATTTTCTCCTCTTAGATATCTTTTCAACAAAACTGATCTTCCAGGATGCTTAGCTAAGTGGGTAATGTTGTTAACTGAGTTTGACCATAAATTTGTTTCCCAAGAAGAAATAAAAGGCCAAGCCTTAACTGGTCAATTAGTTGATGCTCCTTCACCTTCTACTTTACCTACCCTTAATTCCTTTCCTGATGATCATGTCTTACCTACTAACATTAAATCATGGGAATTATTTTTCAATGGCTCTAAGTGTAGAATAGGTTCCAGTGTTGGTGTGATACTAATTTCACCTGATGGAAAACCTATTCCCTTATCTTATCGATTAAATTTCCTATATCCAAAAATAATACAATTGAGTATGAGGCATTGATCATAGGTCTGCAAGATGATTTATCTCTACACACTAAACATATTAAGATATTTAGTGATTCACAATTGGTCATCAAACAAATCAATGGAACATATGAAACTAAACATGAAAAGTTACTAAAATACAAGGACCTTATAATGAGACTATTAGAAAAACTTGACTCATTCCCCATTGATTACATCCCACACAAAGATAACCGGCATGCAAATGCAATGGCGAGTGTAGCTTCTCTCATATCCCCACTCGATCCTTCCACTGATTTCACCTTTATTATCTATCCCATCACCAAACCTTCGATCGATACTCCGTTACAAGACATTTTGATGATCACTCATGATAATTCATGTGAATGGTATGATACAATATACAGCTACTTGAAAGACGGTACCATTCCTGAGCCTACCATAATGAATACTTAAAAACCCTTACGTAAACTCACAACTAAATATGTAATCCTTGCCAACGCGTTGTATAGAAGATCTTTCAATGGCCTCCTATTACATTATCTTAAAGATTCTGAAATCCCTATATTACTTGAATAGGTTCATGCTGGTGCTTGTGGAGGTCATTTTGGAGGTTGTTCGTTAGTGAAAGCACTTATTTGTATGGGTTATTATTGGAGAATTATGGAGAAGGATTTCTTCACCTATGTTAAATGATGTCAAAAATGTCAATAGCATAGCAATTTGATTCACGCTCTTACTATTGAGCTCTGTGCCAATGTGCCCATTTGATCATTTTCAGTATGGGGGTTCGATCTTATTGGAAAAATTTCACCACCTTCTTCCACTAGACATACGTTTATTATAACCGCAATGAACTAGTTCAATAAATGGGTGGAATCTATTCCCCTTTGTTATACAATTGCTGAAGCAATTTTTAGTTTCATCTTAGAACACATAATTGCTCAATTTGGGCTTCCTTTCGCAATCGTTTCAAATAATGGAATTCCATTTAAGAATAGTGAAGTTCAAAAATCACTTGAAAACATTTAATATTCAATATCATTTCTCTACACCATATTATCCACAATCCAATGGAAAAGCTAAGAATACTAATAAACTTCTAGAATAAATCCTTAAGAAAAATATCAGCAACAATCATAAAGACTAGCATACACAACTATCTTACATGCTTTGGGATTATAGAACTAATGTTTGATAATCCACAAGAAATACCCCTTATAGCCTTGTTTATGGTACTAATGTGATTATGCCCTTGGAGTTAGAAATTCCTACTTTACAAGTTCCTCTTCGAGATCGTTTTGACGTTGACACTTATAAAGAATAATGATTACATCAACTTGAGATGCTTGATGAATAGCACATTGAAACTCTCAAACATCTCCAAGCTCACATTAAACAATTACAATTCAAACATAAAATTCATGTTCTCCCTTGATCATTTTCTAAGGGAAATTTGTTCTTATTAAAAATCAATGAATGGCTAGTGCTGACAATGAAGACAAAGATAAGTTCAGCCCTAATTGATTGGGACCTTACGTAATTGATACCAATTATCGGTTTGGTGCTTATCTCTTAATGTAGCCTGATGAAATTCCTCTTAGAGAACCTATTAATTCTACAAATTTGCATAGGTATTATCTCTAATTCCCTTTGAATAGTATGAGTGGTAAAGTAGTGTTGTTTAAAGTTATTTGATGTCATAACTTTCACATTGTTCTGTTCTTGACAACTAAATTGATGTTTGTCTTAAACACTAAGGTAATTATTTAAGTTCATTTTATAATTGCTTTAGGTTTCATACTATTCACCTTCCTATTGTGTTAAGTTAAATATTTATTAGTGTATTTAATTTAGAATATTCTTTTTCCATTAGCAATGTTGCATCTATGCTAAAACTATTTTTTTTTATACTAGATCACATCATTTCTGTTAAATCATGAAGGCATTAATTAAATAATTTTACCATAAGTCATTTAATTAATCACATAGCATTTAACATTCGCATAGAAGAGATACAACATCATAAAATCAAAATGCACATGTTTATACATATATCAAAATTTTATGTACATCTCAAAATCATATACAGTTTCATAGTGGTCTATGAGAGCTAGACCCCTCAGGATCTAGCACTTGTCATCTAGTCCCTCGTCATGAGAGATGGATGTCTATGACCATGAATGTGAACTAGAAAGTCTCAGTGTATACTCCAAATCCTATACTCAACCAATGGCCATAACCCACTCATTTTCCATCTGATCCCTCTTTTCTCGTGTATGTGCCAACTCTATCTGCAATCTCACTACCTCCACTAAGGTTTCTGCTAACTATAGTGCACTCTCAACTCAACGAAGTTGTCTCCTCATACTCTCGTATGCTACCTATAATCTCACAAAAGGTCTGAGTGTTCCAGCTCCTCTTCCAAGATCAATGGGGGTACATAGTCAAGATCCATCTCCTCCTCCTTGATGGATGCAGGCACTATCTCCATAGTAGTTTGATGATAAAACTCTCACTAGCCTCTCATCGCTCCTGCAAGATAGGAAATTTACACAATCAATAACACATCATCGTGATATATATATATATATATATAGAAATAAAGAATAAATCACTAAAATACGCGCATAAAATTAAATATCATCACCTATGTCTCTAGATGCATGAGGAATGTCAACCTCCTCATCTCAAGGGCACATGGAGGATGTGCTAGCCTCTCTCTTACTATGAGTGTTGATGTCTACTATAGCTACTGTCCATGATCTAGTCTTGTAAGTATGTGATGACAATCCATGCTCGTACCAATCCTCAATAGATACCTCATCACCCTCACTTGGGGGTGGCTCGTCCTTGTAATAATAATCCTTCGCATAATCCTCATCCTCCTCCTTATCATCCTTTCCTCCATCCTGATCCTCATAATCAAGATCATCCTCAGACTGATGCTCCTCATTGATAACATCTGTAAAAATATTTGTTGGCCTGTACCATACCTCCTATGCTCTCTCCTCATGCTCATCACCCTCATCAGCTGCTAGCTCTGCATCACCTAGATGGAAATCCATGGGGAACACAAGAGTTGGTCTTGCATATGGCCACCACTGCTCATGCTCATCTGTGCTACTGACATCATCAATGTCAGAGAATAGTGCTTGGTCCTGATCTGAATCATTGGAATCACTCTCCCACACATGATCTATTGTTAGATGAATAGTGTCACCTGGCCTGCAGGCACTCTGCACTGATCATCTAATGAAGGGGCACACCCTTGATGGTTTCTACACCTGTCCAAACTATCACATGACTTACCCATAATAGAATGGTAATATGATGTAGTCATTCCTCCCCACAAGATACCTATCCATTTGCATCCTTTGTAACTATCTAGTGGGGTTTGGCCACTATTGAGTGAGTAGATAGGGTGTCCATAAGATCTCATCCTCCTCTAGCTAGTCAAATCTCACCCTCTAAAAGTGTAAATCCCCATACTTCCATAACCATTGCAAGGGATAGTTGAATGCTCATGGGTATCCTACTACTATATTACAAGGTTATCCAGCATGCCTAGTACATGTGATATGCTCAAGGAACCACACCTGTAGAAGCATACAATGGACCATATTACCAATCTCTCAAAATAAAAACCGATCAAGATCATAATACAATTGTGCTAGAATCTAGTAACCCCAAGCATAGACTATCCTCTACTCATACATCTCTTGTATCAAGTGTACGAGTCCCCCATCCAAGTGTTTACTCATCCATCTAGATTGAGAACCAGTGCCACTGTGTGCATCATAATTTGTCTAACCACAGGAGCTCATGAATACAACAACATAGAAAGCTCGATCCATGCTCTAACCCTCTTATCATTTATAAGTCCTTCTAAACAATATTGCATATCTCTCTTCTTCTCCCAGAATGAACGATCCCCCTAGAAATACACTCATGCTCCCCAAATGGGAACTCAGAGAATGCAGTGTACATCCTTGAGTGTGATAGTCATTTCCCTGATAGGAAGATGAAAGGTATAGGTATCCACATCCCAATGCTCACATAGAGCCATCAACATGGCATCATGGTATCTCATGGGTGGCATAAGATATTCCCAATATATACCCACTGACTATAAATGCTCTACCCTTCCACTTATAACACTGGCGCAACATATCTCAAAAATGTCAACTGTCTTCCCCCTAGCCACTACCATGACCAGTTAGGGACCTATCCAAATCATCACAAAATGCTCTAAATTTCATCTTATATCTTAAATTTTCATAATTTTCATTATGCAAGTGTGCTAAAGCCGATCTAGTGTGCTTCTCTAATGTCCCTAGACACTTTAGAACTCTTTTAGGACATTTTGTAAAGAAACAGGGACACTTCACAAAGAAACATGACACTTTGTGAAGAAATGGAATACTTTGTGAACAAAAGGGACACTTTGCAAACAACTGGGAAACTTTTCGAAAAAGGGGTACACTTTGCGAAGTTTTTTCCAAGAACCCTAAATTAACATATCCATGCATAAAAATCATTAAATCATTATAAAATCAAAAGGAAAAAGTTACAGTATCGACTCACCTCATGATATAGCTCACCATGTGCCACTTGCTCATGAAGATCATCCATCCATGAAGGTGTGTAATCCCATCCACTTGGCATACTCTTCTTTCACTCATCACTCTTAAGCTACATGAAGGTAAAATGAATAGTAAGTGACAAATTACTTTTGGCTCCTTCTCTAATCACTTTTAACCCCTTTCTACATTTACGCATTACCATTAGGTTATTGTCTCTTAAAGAATTCATAAATTATATCTTCTTAAAATCATCATAACAGGTGCTAGGGTAATACATTTTTGACGTTGTTTCATGTGTTGGAATCATGATTCTGCACCCGACATCATCATTTTTCTATCATTATGTTGCATGGTACTTATAAATGCCCTATGATATGATGATTCTTATTCGATGTGGCTATATTGTTACCTCAATTCCACCTCTGTAAAGCAAGTAGAATCAATGGGGGCATACATCTACCCTAGAATTAGATTCCTAAGAGTTAGATAAAAGGATTTTGGGAAATTAATGATTGTGTGCTATAGGATGTGATTCATAATGTTTTGGTTGTGTAGATAACTACATTAGGGGTTTTGTTCTCCTCTCATTTTGAATATGTATCCTTTTATGTAGTAAGGTGCATTATTTATATTGCTTTAGCTTACATATGCACATAAACTCATATGGTTGCTAAAGTGGGGGCTAAATGTGTCATAGAAAAATGGACCCTCTTGAAAAAAGAGACAATTTCATGCATTATTAGACCCACTTTTGAGTCCCTTCACATCATTCCCATACAAAAGAGCATTTATAGGACCCTTAAACCCATTAATTTTGATCTAGAGGCCCGTTTTACTTGAGAAATCACATAAAACCCAACAAATAGCATTTAATTATGTCATACCCTGAAAACCCACCTTCAAACAGTAGTAGTGGGATGAATTTTCCACCTTGGGTGAACGAGTCCCCTCTAGTGGGACCCATTTGCCAAGGGTGGAAAATGAGTCCCCTTTGAGGGACAATTCAAAATTAAGTGGGAATTTAATCAATTTAACTTTTATTTCTTGTAAATGTCAACCTCTTACATCTAATTAACAAGAAAATAAGTTGTGTTTGCTTATAAATACTCATTTTAAGTCATTTCACACATCTTTTATCATCCTTTTATCATCTCTCAAGAACAATTTTAGAGATAAGTCTTCCACAACAAGTTTCATTAGCAAAAGTTGAAGTTTTAGGGCAACAAACTAGTGTTTTCGCAGGTCTTGAAGCTCAATTCTATTGTAAAAATCCAACATTCCAAAGGGTTGATGATGGATGTATATGGTGAATCATGAAGAAATCTAGGGTGAAGAGGTGAAGCTAGCCACCAAATCATGCCTAACGACTTGATTTCCTATTGATTCTATCTTCCATTTTCACTCTATCTTCAAATTAAGGTTTGCATCTTGTTTTTTTATCATTTTCATATCATTTCATCCCTATTTTTCATGTGTTGTAAGGTTTCTAGGGTTGAGATCTTGCATCATATAGATCATTCTTTCATGGCTTATTCTAGAGCAATAGAATAGGATCATTGTTATATTTCAGCTCTTCTTAGTCTTTAACACATCTAAGGCTAGGGTTTACTCAAATTTTTCTCTATTCAAGGTTTAATTACCCAACTAGGGGTTTGATCAAAGGAAAATCCCCCATTATACAAACATTTTTAAGTTGTTTTGTAGGAATTTTTTGAGATATGAGATCAGGTATCTATAAGAAATTGTTGTGTAGGTGTCAAGGTGCAGAACAAAATTTTTAAGTTGTAGAAATTTCATGGTGGGATGATTCACCATGCTTGGTGAATAAGTTCCTCCTAAGGTGAAAAACTAAGTTAGATTTAGATCTAGGTTCCTAATTGTTAGAAAATAGATTTTGTGCAGAAAAGTCTTGATCTGGGATTACTTCACCCAAGGTGGCAGATGAGTCCCAGTCAGCCTAAATTTAAGTTTCATCAATTTTCCATACTGTTTTCCAGTCATCTATAGTTTTCCAAGTACAGACATTGTGAGAAACAACTTTTTGTTCAAGTTAATTTACATTTTTGTTCATTGTTTCATGCTTTTTATATATCACAACGTGTTTTCAAACATAGTGTAAATCTTAGTTTTGCATTCATTTTCATTCATCTAGATCAATAAATTGCATTTATTTAACTTCATTTAGGTTAGAAAGCATCACACATTGTATAATTTTAACGAACCATTAGAATTTTTTCTCCTATCTCTCTCCTTTTAGGTGAAAAACCCTAGAAGAGAAAGAGTTCTCCATAGGAGCCAACAATCAACAGTTCATCGATTAAGCTCATAGAAGAGGAAAATAACAAATTCAACTCATTATGCACTTTCTAATCAATTTTTTCTATTTTCTCATTGTCATCCAAACTAGCCAAAATAGGAGGACAAATGATAATATCCATAGAAGTTGTGGGTCCTTGTTGTGGTGAAGGTATAACTTTTGTTTGTTCTAGTAAAAGAGGAGGTTCATCATTTATTTCTTGTTTCAAGTTATGATTTTTATTTTCACTATTGTTATTATTATTCATCTTTCAAACAATAGAGCAACACCTATTTCTACATTATCTAGCATTACGATTTCTTTCAGTATGATTTTCAAGATGCATTTATGTAGGAGAGGGTTTGTCAACCATAGATTCATTTTCTTCTTATGAGGGAAGAACAAAAGAAACTATAGAAGGTTGTTCAACCACTTTCTCTTTGGCTTTATAAATTTTCTTAGGATGTAGATTAGGACTTGTTTGGTTTTCATTAGGTCTCTTATAGGAAATAGGTGAGGGATTGTTCATGGGTTGGTCTTGGTTTCTTGGAAGGGTTTTAAACTCAACATTGTTTTCTTTAGGTTGGGGAGTTTCAAGCATGGGTGAAGGTTCAATCATGGGTGGAGGAAATTTTTCAAGAGACAGTTTGGCTATCCATTTTTCTTTGAATTTTTTATAGGATAGGAAAAGGAAATATTGGTAGGGTCTTATATGTTCCATAGGTTTAGGAAAAAAATAATCTAAGGAGAAATTTCCATAGAAATATGGGGGTCTAAAGCCACTATGGTTCACTGTGAATATTTCGTTTCCAACAGGAAAATTTAAGCACTTATGGACAATGAATGGGACCACTTTCATGGAGTGAAGAGATTTGTATGCCAACTTCACATAAAATTAGTCTGAATTATATATGATAGAGAATTCAATACATTTGATTTCTCCAGTCCTACTTGTAAAGAGAGTGTGATCGAGCCAGTCGTAGCATGAGAAAAACCATCATTCTTTTTAATCCATGCTTTCGGTTTATTATATCTATCTTGAGTAAGTTCATGCACATATAAAGGTTCTCCTATGATCACATTCTCTCCACATATGGGATCAATTAAAATCCTAGGAGTGTTCTTATTATTAATTTTGTCAGCTATGTAACAAGGACCATCGGGTGCATGTTTGATGGTTTCTTCTAAAGAGAAATTAATGTCAATGGTTTGCTATTTATTTTTCTCAATGTCAACCACTCCTATAATTTTATCAATAGAAATTTGTTTATTACTATCCATAGGACTTTTTTCATCATCATCCATGGGAAATTGTTCATGATTGCTCAAATTCTCATCATTTGTGTCAACATTCGTCACATTGGGATTAGTTTCACTAGCCTTAACAAATGAAATAATATGGCTAGTCATGGGATTGGTAAAGCTTTGCATGTTTTGGTTGGGAGAAGCCATAGACTTATTACCTTTTTCATTTACACCTCCAATTTGGATATGATTGGAATGAATGAGGTCTTGCACAAGATGTTCAAGACTCTTGCAATGTTTTGTTTCGTGTCCTTTTTGTTGGTGATAAGCACAGTAGGCATTGTGTCTAAAGCTTAGAGGTAATAGCTTTCTAGGGTCATGGGATTGAACAGGAGGTAATCTAAGAATGTTTTTGTTTAAGAATTCAGTCATAATGTTGTGAAGTGTGTTAGGTGTTGATCATCAAAGCATGTACCTCTTTGATAATATAATGAAAAATTCATTGAGTGGAGGATCAATTTGTGCCTCATTGAATACCTCCAGGATTTTTATAGAAAGCCAACTCTTCTTTCGGGGTTTGGAGTAAAGGGTAGAAAGAAACATAAATATAAAACATGAAAAGGGCAATATGCCAACACTTTTACAAAATTTCAACCCAACCATTCCTATGATTGATATAATTAGACACATAATTCCACAACCATTCATTGTTGGAAAGAGAATGAACATCAAAAGCTAACAACAAGCAAAATGTAGACTTTCAAATCTTCCTGCAAGCAGTGTTCATTAAGGTTTGGTCAAACATAAAGATTTCTAAGGGTAACAAAAAGAATGCTCATAAATTGCATAAGATCTCTCTCCTAATACAACATGAAATAGTAAAACAACAACCCTTTAGAAAAATAGAGAAGTCCAATGACATAATCCAATTTTCACAAGTCACTATTCTACCATACAAGAATACAATATGGAAATAAACTACTTAAACTATTCAAATTCAACTTGCAAGACAGAGTGTTTCATTGAAAATGATAATATAAAGAAAGAAAGCTTGAAGAAGGCCATCATGCATAGTCTCAATAATTTTTCCTCAATGGTTAGTGCTTTAAATATCAAATGAACTTTAAAAAAAAGGTTGGATACCAATCTGAGAATAGTTTAAGCCTTAAAAGATATAACATGCTAGAGATAAGTAGCTCTGCAATTATACTTTTGAAAGTAATTCTATATCCTATGAAAACTAAAGAAACTTTCCTTAGCCAAGGAAACTAAAACTTGAAATTCCAACCACTCATTGTGTTGTTTCCTTCCTTTTATAGCTACAAAAAAAGAAAATACTGCCTTAGCACAAGTGTCAATATTGTGAGGTGTTCGATAGTTAATGGAACATGATCCAATCGTAGATCTTTGGTTAGGTCACAATGATCTCTGATCATTAATTCTTAGCTGTTGCATTGATATTTTTATATATTTAGCAAAGATAAAGGCCTGTAAATAATCAAATCCTAAAAACAACAGCATTGCAAAATGGTCTAGTTGACTAATAACATCACCCAAAGGCACCAACTCAAAGTTCCATCACAGAAACCAAGAAAATAAAAAAAATTTCAGCTCTGATAAACTCCCCAAAATATATCACTCCATAGGAGACAAAATCCACTTGTAGCGAAGAGGTGACATGTCAAAAAGGTGGACAATTTTACCATAAATATAGCTCCCTAAAAAATCCTCGATGAGCCAACATGTTCTAAACTCTCTCCCAAAAGGGAGATGAAAGATGAAATTTGTACAACCACCACATGGTGCATTGTGCATCTTTCCAATAACTCTACTCGAGTGCGGGCACACTCAAAATTGAAAACATTGTACAAGCCAAAAATCAAAACAATTAAGGAAAAAAATGCTTCACATTAGGTAAGGGAGTAAATTGTCTTTACGGTTCCCTAAAGATATAAGGATTACTCTTTTTTATAGCAACTAATTTGGTATCAAATATTTAGGTAGGTTGAGAGGTGGAATTTACTTGAAGGAAACTTTTATTTTGTCTTTTTAAAGGTTGGTAAGTGTTGTGGTTTAAAGCTTTGGTCTTTTTGAGATGGATAGGGGTGGTTTTTGGTTCACTACTGGTTAGGGAATTCTGATAGTCCTGAAGGAAAGTGCATAAATGCATGAAAGAGGGGAATTTCATCATGGTGAGCTAATACCTTATCTTGCTTCATGTAAGTTTTCTATGAACATCTTTTGGAGGTGGGAATCAAGAATTTTCACATTGATTTGGGAATAAAGTGATTGTTAGCATGCAATAAAGTTCAGTGACTTTTTCACACTTGTTTTTCTTCCATATCATCAAATTAGCTAATGTCATTTCAAGGATCATGTGCACTTGTAAATGGTTAATAAAGGCCTCAACAAGTTCATTGAATGAACAAATTGAGTTATTTTTTAATGGAGAAAACCAATCCAAGGAAATGTCTTTCAAGGATCCGTGGAAAATGCTGACAAGTTTGTCTTCATGAGGGTGGCACCACAATAATGGGTTACACTTTTGGGACATCTCAATTTTTTCTTGAAAGCACATATATTTTTAGAAAATACAATGATTTAAGACTTTAAAGGTTCCATTTAAATGATTTTAATTAAAGAGGGATTGATAAAACCCCCTTAGATCAAACCCCCTTGGATAGAACCTTGTTAGATTTAAACCCTACCTATAATTGAGTCTCATCTACACCTATCAAAATGCTGATAAAAAACCACTTTTGATTTACTTTTTGGGTGATCAAATGAACTCATTTAAAATATATGTTTTGTAATCATGTAGCCCTTATTATAAGCTTCTCAAAAAGTATAAATTTAAATATGTTTAGTTTGATTATTATATTTATTTTTTATTTCTTGTGAATGTAGGATTTTCAATGAACATCAAGTTCTTTGTTTTGAACACATACAAAAAATAGAAAAATAGAGAAAAAAAAATCTAAAAAATACATGTGCACTAGGTATTGATGTTCTTATTCCAACAAAAAAAGAATAAGTTAATTCAAATGAATACAAAAAAATTTATGTGGGCCGAAGTACACCTCTGTCCAAATTATAATTACTTTGACTTGGAAAATTAATTAAAAGAAAATTATATGTAACAAAAAATTATGAAAAAATATCCATTCCTTAGATATTGGTGTGAAAATTTTGCATTTTAAAAATTAGAATTGTGTCCTATCTATAAAAAAAGTTATGCAGTCCAAAGTAAACATTACTTTTTAAAAATATTGATTACTAGAAAAAATAAGTTATTAAAAATTACATAAAATGATTCACAATGTTTTTTTTATTTTTATTTTTAATTTTTTTTTTAAATGTAATTATAATCTACACAAAAGATCTAAAAAATAACTAGTTTGATTCATCTTCAAATTCTTAATTGTTTAGCTACTATAGGTGTAAGAAAGTGAATATCTATGGAAAAGTCTTGATTTTAATCTCAAGTTTGGCTAAAAATTGTAACCCATTATTGTGGGATCACCTAGGATAAAGTCACTACACAAATTAGTAAAGGAATTAACATGATTGGCAGGATCTACCTTTCCTCCATATTTATCAAATCTAGGGATCTCTATACCTTGTGGCATCAAAGTTCTCAATATCTCCAAGGAAAATGGATTTCTCTTGACATATT
>VDFB02223191.1:0-17828 GCA_007258455.2 Sequoia sempervirens
GTAATTGCAAAACTGGAAATGGTTGGATTAGTAATGCTTAATCTCAACCTATACAAATTAAACTCTGCATATTACAATTTACAATGATAAAGAATGAATCTAGGAAGAGAAGTATGAGTTCTAATAATCATATAACACTCCAAAACTGAAGTATGAAGCCAAAACAGAGACCAATTACAATTCTGATATAAAAATCTGTATTGTGGAAGTTCAGACCAGCAACTGTGAATTCATTAAATGCTCATAACTTGGTCAAATTACCTTCGAATGACAAGAAATCAGTTGCAAATGCTTCCTAGAGGTTTGGCGCCCAAGATGCAATCCAGAAACAATCACCAAAAACTCCAGATTATTTGGCACGAATTCCAATGCTCTCCCAAATGGTACGGCCTTCTTGAAAAATCGATTTTGCAAGATAAATTAAGAAACTTGGAAATAAATTCCAATTTTTTGAGGAAGGGGTCGCCTTGAACTAAGAATTGATTTGCCAAAATACCCATAACATAATTAAAATCACTCCAAGAGATATAATCAAAAACCAACTTCAGTTGTAGATAAACCAGTAAACCAAAACTGTAAAAATACTTCAGAAATTCTTCAATCTTGATGCTCAATCTGCTAGTCTGATTTGAGAAGCAGAAATAATCCAACTAGGTGTTGTATTTCAAACACAAAATTGGTAAGAGGCTAGGAGGCAGCATCCTCGAAGCAAAATGTCCATTGTCATTTTGACAGCATAATAGTATGATAAACCGTAGATAACCAATGCTGGAGCAAAGCCTTCATTTTATAAAAAAACTGAGAAACTCTTCAAAATTCCCTCAGAAAGCTGCATGAAGTCTCATGAACTCTTCAAATTTCCAAATAAAATAATCTTTTAAAGTGGCGTCCCTTTGCAAGAATATAATTTCCACTTTTTAAATAAAATATGACTCCTCAAAGAATGGCGTACTTTTTTCCCAAAGGCATTTAATCTTTGAATAATAATTAAAACATAAGAAGGCGTCCCCCTTCATGACCACCTTTTAACACAACTTGAAGTTATTCACCTAGGCCAAGGGGTCAATAGAAATAAAACATTAATACCTTTATTCAAATATTTTCACCAAATAAAGCTTTTTGAAGACAAAGCCTGAACATAAACAACTGCTGCAGCTAGAAGGATGACTGAGGATAGGCAACTGCACATTGCCATAAATAGTATTTACTATAAATAGTAAATAACATGAAATGCCACAAAACTCCAAGCCGAGGAAACCTTAATTTCTCCCTCATTTCCGACCCTCCTTTGTGAGGTCTGCGGAATATTAATTTGATGATGGCTTACCAAGGCTAATCGCGATGAGAAAGGGGACATTACAGTCCACCCTCCTTGAGATTGCTTGTCCTCAAGCAACCGCAAACCAGGATGCTGTAAAATACCATCGCCTTCCCAAGTTGCATCTTCGATAGGCAAGTTCCTCCATCTGACCAAGTACTCCTTAATTGTTCTTCTCCTCAAGGAGTGCTCCCTAGTGTCAAGAATCTCTTCAGGAATCAACACCAACTAACCTTCCTCATCCAATGGAGGTAATTCTGAAGTAGCCACTACGTTGTGTCCAAGTGTCTTCTTGAGGCGTGACACATGAAATACATTATGCACTTTGCTTTCAATTGGAAGCTCCAACTCATAAGCAACTTCACCAATCCTCTTGGTGACTTTGAAAGGACCATAGAAACGTGGCTTCAACTTTTCTGCACCACTTTTCTTGAGAGAAGATTGTCTATATGGCTGAAGCCTCAAGTAGACCATGTCCCCAACTTCAAAAGACCTCTCAACACGCTGCTGATCAGCGTATAACTTCTGCTGATTTTGAGCTTGTTGCAGATTTTCCTTGAGAGATTTCAAGATGTCTTGGCTCTGTTGTAACATATCCTGTGCTTGTGGAGCTCTACTATCACCAAACACTAGATCAACAAAATTAGTAGCTTCATAACCATAAAGAGCCATAAAAGGTGACATCTTAATTGACATGTGATAAGAAGAGTTATAACAATACTCTCCTAAATGAAGCCATTTAATCCAAGCTCTTTGCTGTCCTGAAACATAGTTTCTTAGGTAGCCCTCTAACCATTTGTTCACAATTTCTAATTGCCCATCTGTTTGTGGGTGATAACTAGTGCTTGGTGTAAGCACTGTCCCACTCAATCTGAAGATCTCTTGCCAAAAAACACTTAGGAACTTGCTGTCCCTATCACTGACAATAGTTTTAGGCAATCCATGCAAACGGAAGACCTCTCTGAAAAACAACTCAGCCACTTGAGCTGCTGTAAATGAAGTGGTGACAGCAAAGAAATGAGCAAATTTCGTTAGTCTATCAACCACAACAAAAATACAATCATGTCCTTGCACCTTGGGCAACCCCGTGATGAAATCCATGGCAATACTTTCCCATTTCTGATTCGGAATGGGCAAGGGATGTAGCAGACCAGCTGGATAAGAGTGTTCATTTTTATTTCTTTGACAAATTGGACACTCTCTAATGTAGTTCAAAACTTCTTCTTTCAACCCTTTCCAAGTGAATCTTTCACGAATCTCCTTATAAGTCTTGAAAATCCCTTGATGACCAGCAAGGGGAACATCATGAAAAGATTGTAGAATCTTCTTTTTAAGCTTAGATTCATGCACTAAAAAGATTCTATCTTTATAGTAAATTATCCCATCAACCAACTTATACCTTTCATCAACCAAATGACCTTCTAGCAAGCTGGTTGCAAACTGATTTTTAACATAATCAGCAGCAATTAATTCCTTCCAATCTACTGATAACTCACAAAGTGACTGCAAATGAGGCCTTCTTGAAAGAGCATCAGCCACTATATTATTTTTTCCTTTGACATATTCAATGTCAAAGTCATATGCTTGGAGCTTACTTACCCACTTCTGCTACCTTTCATTCAAATCCTTTTGGCGCATAAAATGTTTAAGACTATTATGGTCAGTCTTAACAACAAATTTACTTCCCACCAAGTATTGACAGAATTTAGACAAAGCATGCATGATGGCAAGCATCTCTTTGTCATAAATGGAGTAAGTTTTTTCTGCCCCTCTCAACTTCCGGCTCTCGAAGACAATAGGATGTTTGTCTTGCATTAGAACAGCTCCAACACCTTCACCTGAAGCATCACACTGTAATTCAAAAGGTTTTGTAAAATCCGGAAGTGCCAACACTGGACATGTACTCATGATTTGCTTAAACTTATCAAAAACTTCTTGTGCCTTCTTAGTCGAAAGAAAAACTCCTTTCTTTGTAAGATCTGTGAGAGGTGCTGCTTGGTGAGAATATCCTTTCACAAATCTTCTATAGAATCCACATAACCCTAAAAATCCTCTCAAATGAGAAATATTCTTTGGAGTTGGCCAATCAAGAATGGCTCTTATCTTTTCTGGATCAACTTTCACACCCTTTGAACTGATTATGTGGCCAAGATATAAGAGTTCTGTCATCCCGAACTCACACTTTGATTCTTTGGCAAACAAACATTCCACCTCTAAAATACTAAGCACTTCTTCCAAATGCTTTAGGTGCTCTTCCCATGACTTACTGAATATGAGAATGTCGTTGAAGAAGATGAGCACAAACTTCCTCAACTGCTGTCTAAAAATCTTGTTCATACAAGATTGGAATGTAGCTGGAGCATTTGTCAAACCAAAAGGCATGACAAGAAATTCAAAATTCCCAAAATGGCATCTAAACGTTGTCTTCTCTATATCTGCCTCCCTCATTCTGATTTGATGATAGCCTGAACGAAGATCAATCTTCGAGAAGAACATAGCCCCATGGAGCTCATCAATAAGCTCATCAAACCTAGGGATTGGATATCTATTCTTGATGGTCTTCTGATTTAATGTGTGGTAGTCAACACACATACGCATTGAGCCATCTTTCTTTTTGACCAGCACCATTGCAGAAGCAAAAGGACTCTTGCTTGGTCTAATGAAACCACTCTCCAAAAGCTCCTTGATGGCTTTTTCAATCTCATCTTTCTGCTTCTTTGGATAATGGTAAGGTGTAGTCATGACAGGCTTTGCTCCCTCTTCTAACTCAATTACATGCTCAAAACCTCTTTGAGGAGGTCTTCCAGGAGGTAGGCTTCCAAAGACTTTGCTCTTCTTTGAAAGTAAGGCTTGAATATCAGGATGATATTGCCTTTTCTCCTCTACCGGATCAGCTGGTAGAACCATACATTCAGCAGCCCATTCAACCTGATCGTGATGGATCAGCCTTTCCATCCTCTTCAAGGACACAATTCGAGGGCCTCCATTTGACATCCCTCTTAGAACAACCTTCCTTCCATTAGACTGAAATTTAAGCTCCATGGTTTGCAAATTTAATGTGATCTCACCAAGAGATCGCAGCCATTGTATGCCCAACACAACATCAGTGTCTCCAATTCCCACCACATAAAAATCATCTTTAATCTCATGATTCCCTAATTGCAAAGATAGGTTAGGAATCTTCCTTGTGCAAGACATAGTAAAACCATCAACAACCATTACCTTGAAACCATCAAATTCTTCAGTCTTCAAACCTTTTCTAGCAACTAATCCTTCATCAATAAAATTGTGAGTTGCTCCGGTATCAATTAGAGCAACTATCCTTTGTGAATTCACAACTCCATGAACCCGAAAGGACTCATTTTTTTGAAAACTTGATAGTTGTGCAAAAGCACTACCATCTCCCACCTCATTGGACTTCTCTTCTGGATCTTCTTCACCTTCACTACCTGCTGATTCGTATTGCTGATCAGACGAATCAGATTCTGATCCATAATCAGAATAGCCCTCCATTCGATTTGCTTTGCCTCTTCCATAGCAACGGTGACCCTTAACCAAGGCTCATGGCAGAGTGTGAAGCTCCATCTTTTCTAAGCTGTTCTTTGAGCTCTTCTAACAATAAGCCTAGGTGGAAACTTCTTGGGTAGATTTGTAGAATTTTTTTATCTTTCTTATGGTGAATGGTTTGAATGAAACTTAGGCCTTGGGGCTGCCAACTCCATGCTCCTAGCTTTCTTGATAGCTTCATCTAATGTTGGTGTATCAAAAGCTTTGACCCAACCCTTCAAAGGCTCCATTAAACCTTCAGCAAAAAGAACCACAAGTCTTCTTTTAGTAATGTTAAGCACCATTACTGACAACCTCTGAAAATCAGCCACATAGTTTTCTAAAGATCCTTGCTGTTTCAATTGTGCCAATTCTCTGAATCTCAACTCAGGATCCTTGGTATCAAATCTCTCGATCAGTTTGTTGGTAAACTCATCATAGGTACGAATGAGGTTATGGCCAAGAGTGACCAAACCATGAGTCCACCATTCGTGAGCTATTCCATCCAAATGCAAAGTAGCAAACTTTATAGCATCTCCTTCTGGCATGGGTCTGAGAGAAAGATAATTATCAAGTTTCTGCACCCAAGATCTGGCTGTGCACTTATTACTACCATCAAAATGCTCCATAGTAATCTTTCCCAATGCTTGGTAGAAATCATTTCTAGGTACCATAGGAGGACGTTGCTCATTCCTTCCTCCATTCCTCCGACTCCTTTGATTCATGAATTGATCAAAGGTCCAAGCATCTCTCAAATCGAGAGGTAAAGAAGCATACTCCATGTAAGCTTGACGTGCATCATCAGCAAAGGTTGGTGCAGCTTCAACTGGATGTTGCTCTTCTATTGTCATGAAGACGGGAAAAAGGGGCATAGAGGATGACCCACTATGAATTGCAGCATGTTGACCCACAATTCTATCTCCTTTATTCACCTCAGGACTGCCATTATTAGATTTTCCATTAACTCCACTGCTTTCACCAGTTGGATTATTTTGGGGCTGAAGAAATGTTGCTTGCTGATCCAACTTGGACAATAGACGAGACATCATGTCTATCATCCCATCAAATTTCTTCTCAACTCTGTCCCTCTCTTCATTTGCTTGCCTAACACTGTCTGACATTATTTCAACTGTGTGTTCAACTTCTTCCACTGACTTTCTTGAACCTTCCACTGTTTTACCTAGATCTCTTAAAACTTCTGAAAAGGTCTCTGCTTCTGGAACAGGGGGAAACAGATGTTGACATCTGGCCTGACTTCTGGTGAATGGCCTAGTGACTCTGTCACTCATCAGATACACAACTGCACATTGCCACAAGACGGCAAGGTCTTCTACTCTGATACCACTGAAATATGCTAACCAATTTTTTCAATGAATTAACACAACATAACCAGCACTTTGCCAACTTGATTAGCATTAGCTCCAAATAAAAAACCAAACTTGAAATGAACTCACACCAAGAATGCACACTCAATCCCAATGAGGGATAGGTGTTGTCATATGGCGGAGGAGCTAAATGAAAATACTTGAAAGAAACTACTCAACGTCAAGAATGTGCACACAAGATCCCACTGAGGGCGAGGTGCTAAAATATGACGAAGTGTTTAAATTGAAAGCTAGAAATTAACAGGCGGATAACCAGCCATGAAGAGCATTTCCACACTACCACCAAATAGTGGGGGGAAAAGATTACAATTAAAACAATTCATCCGCTGCGGTGGGCATCCATAGAGCTGTGGGGATTCACCACTATGAAAGTGGGTACAAGAGTGTTACAATAAGATTATCCACACTGGCGGTAAACCATCCAGGGGTGATTAATGTGAAAACAACAAGTAATTGCAGAACTGGAAATGGTTGGATTAGTAATGCTTAATCTCAACCTATACAAATTAAACTCTGCAGATTACAATTTACAATGATAAGAATGAATCTAGGAAGAGAAGTATGAGTTCTAATAATCATATAACACTCCAAAACTGAAGTATGAAGCCAAAACAGAGAACAATTACAAGTCTGATATAAAAATCTGTATTCTGGAAGTTCAGACCAGCAAACTGTGAATTCATTAAATGCTCATAACTTGGTCAAATTACCTCCGAATGACGAGATATCAGTTGCAAATGCTTCCTAGAGGTTTGGCGCCCAAGATGCAATCCAAAAACAATCACCAAAGACTCTAGATTATTTAGCACGAATCCCAATGCTCTTCCAAATGGTACGGCCTCCTTGAAAAATCGATTTTGCAAGATAAAATCAGAAACTTGGAATTAAATTCCAATTTTTTGTGGAAGGGGTCGCCTTGAACCAAGAATTGATTTGCCAAAATACCCAAAACAGAACTAAAATCACTCCAAGAGATATAATCAAAAACCAGCTTCAACTGTAGATGAAATAGTAAACCAAAACTGTAAAAATACTTCAGAAATTCTTCAATCTTGATGCTCAATCTGCTAGTCTGATTTGAGAAGCAGAAATAATCCAACTAGGTGTTGTATTTCAAACATGAAATTGGTAAGAGGCTAGGAGGCAGCTTCCTCGAAGCAAAATGTCCATTATCATTTTAATGACATATACTTGATATGATAAGCGTTAGATGGCCAAATGTTTGAGTAAACATTCATTTTATAGAAAGAGTGGAAGACTCTTCAAATTCCTCGAAGAAAGCATGCCAAGAGTCTCATGAACTCTTCAAATTTCCAAAAGAAATAAAATAATCTTTTTAAAGTAAGTCCCTTTGCAAGAATATAATTTCCACTTTTTAAAATAAAATATGACTCCATCAAGAGATAATGGGTACTTTTCCCAAAGGCATTTTAATCTTTGAATAATAATTAAAGTATAAGAAGATTAGTACCCTTCACTTGGCCCTCTTTTAAAACAAATTTAAGTTAACTCCATAGGCCAAGGGGTCAGCAGGAGAAATAAAACATTAATGCCTTTTATTCAAATATTTTCACCGATAAAGCACTTTTTGAAGACAAAGCACGAACATAAACAACTGCTCAAGCGGAAGGGATGGTAGGGATAGTCAGCACACACTATAAATAAGTATTTACTAAAAATAGTAAATAACATGAAATGCCACAAAACTCTAAGCCAAGAAACCCTAATTTCTCCTCATTCCAGCCTATGGGTTCCGGAATAGACTGATGAACTACAAGGCTAATCACAGATGAGAAGAGTTTCTGATCCCGGTTAACACGGTAGACCTTGGTTACATAGTTATAGGGTCAGTTGACAACAGTGATAGCTAAGAGAGATACAACTAGACGACAGGGTGAGGAGGCCATGGCCCTAGCTGACAGTCTACAGAGAGCATCAGGAGCTGGCATGGTGAGAGAGTTGACTAGAGCCATTAGGGAGGCAAAGTTCTATAGGATCATATACCATGATGTAGTGCCACCCAAGCAAAGAGTGAGTTATACACAGTCTTGATCTACACATAGTCACTCTCGGATGACCAAAAGAGGTGTATCACAACCATTACCTCCAAGAGGTCTATCAGGGGCAGGTGGTGCAGGTCCTAGACCAGCAGCATCAGAGGATAACACTTTGTAGTGCTTTATGATATTTTATCATTTTTTTGTTGAGATGTTTGTATATACACTGATATGATCCCATTTTGGGTGATGTTATGTCATACATAGCTGACATCTTTGTATATTTTGACATTCATTTTTGAGATATATGATATGCAATAATGATTCCTCATGTGATAAATGCTTTCTATTTTCTACGTTATGTTTTATGTGATGATTTCACGATGTCATGCTCATGATGTATATGTATGTATGATTTTAGATATGATTTATGATGTGATGTATGATATATGGCAACAAATGAAATGATATGTTATGAAAAATGTAAATACAATGAAAATGATGTGAAGATTTATGATGTATGCTTTATTATTTTTTGATGCAAATATGTATGAAAAATGTATGTGATGTTTTTGTGAATGTAAAATATACTTAGTCATTTATTGGAAAGATATAGAACTTTAATACTTTGCTAGCCTTTGGGAAAATCTATAAATGTGAAATGTAGATTCCAAAATAAATGTAATCTATACTAACCATGTAGGATATCTGTGCAATATTGCCATTCTGAAAGCTTATTTGTGCTTTTTGTGTCATCATAGAGCATTGAAATGTTGAAAGTTAATACAAGCATCAAAGGGTATGTTAGCACCAGTGATGACCTGTGTATTGCTTTCATGATTTTTGATATAGCAATATAATACAAGCATCTAGGTATAATTGAACCGAGATGACCTAAGTATTGCTTGCATAAATAGACAAGAGTTAACCCATTTCCCAAGTAAATTCTGAAATGTCATCAATGATACTTAGTAGAGCATGTCTCATGACCAATTTACATAGTACTAATGATTTCCTCACAAACAGTAGACAAAGAAAAATCATATTCCTTCCTTTCTTTTCTAGTTCAGTACATCATCGAATTTCTCTAAAGATATGATAGAAAAATCAACCAACAATTCAAATTTTGCCTAAAGTGTTCCAAACATTATTCAGATTAAGATCATCCAACTTGGTTATCAACATTGATGTTTGTGTTTTGATTTACGTTGTTTTGACCATGTTGTTTGATTTCATTGACATTGAGTGATCATTTTGGTGTTGTGGTTGATTTGATGTGTCAATGTATGTTGTGTTTTTGTCAAACCATCATTTGTTTGTTTGTGATGTTCTAAAAGCTCATTGCCCCTCTCTTGTTTAGTCTGTGTTTTCTACCCCCAGTGTAAACACAATCTAATTGTTATGGATATGTACAAATTTCATCAAGCCACGATGAAACACAAGGATTCCTGTTGCATGATAAGGATATGATAGATATGTACAGATGATAGATATGGATAGATGATGCCTTAAAGCGAATGTAATACATAAGCTAATAGATAGAGCCCATTTTGATCACAATTAGTGCCTATTTTCCAGGTTTTCACTACTTGTTTTTATTGCACTTTTTTTTTGTTTCTTTCTTTTCTTTTCTTTTTTTCTGCTTTTTTGATTTTTTATAGATTTCTTCGGGACTTTTTGGCGCATGTATTTTTAGGACTTTTTTTGATTTTTATGATTTTTTGCATGATTTAGACATAGAAATTCTTCAAATGAATGGTGTTGATTGGTTCTTCAAACAGGTCCCCTTCTGATGTAAATAATTGATATGCCCCAGAACCGTATGCTGCAATGATGACAAATGGACCAAACCAATTTGGTTCAAATTTTCCTTTCTTTTCTCTGTCTTGCTGATTGCATGGATTTTCTTTCAAGACTAAATCACCTACCCAGAGAGCTATTTAGGTGGTTTAACTCTGTGATTGTAGCTATGGGTCATGACTTGTTGATAACCCTTCAAATGATTAGCTGCATGTTGACGTCTTTCATCTAACAATTCTAGCTCTTGCAGACGAGATACTTGGTAGTATTCATCATTTATCAATCCTTTTAGTGAGACCCTAAGCAAAGCTATTTCAACCTCTAATGGTAAAATTGCTTCTGCTCCATATACCAAGGCATATGGGGTAGCTCTTGTTGGTGTGCTAATGCTGGTTCTGTATGCCCACAAAACTGGATTTAACTGGACATGCCAATCACGACCGACATCATTTATGGTCTTCTTCAAGATCTTCAAGATTGTTGTTTGTTTGAAGCTTGCAGCACGACCATTTCCTTGTGGATAATAAGGTGTAGAGACTGTGTTTGGATGTGAAATGCTTTCTAAAGTTGATCAACATTTTGATTCTTGAGCCTCCATTATCGGTGATGATAGAATTAGAGATTCATATCGACGGATGATGTAATTCAGGATAAATGAAAGAAGATTTGTTTACAGGTCATAGTCATCAAAAGGGAACAACTTTGATCCATTTTTAAAATATTGTAGGTACGTGATGATGAATTTGTGCCATTGTTGATGAAGGATAATTTTTCAACAAAGATCTAGTCCCCACTGAGAAAAAGGCCATGTCTGAATGAAAGGCTGTAATTCCTGTGCAGGTGCATGAATAAGATTCCCATGGATCTGACATTTAGAACACTTCTTGACAAAAGTAAAAGATTCTTTCTCCATGGTAGGACAATAATATCCCATTCTAACAAGTTTATTGGCTAAGGTCAAACCACTTGAATGAGTTCCACAAATACCACCATGAACCTCTTGTAAGGCTTGTTCAGATTTGTCACGTTCAAGACATCGAAGGAGCATACCATCAAGACCACGTCGGTAAAGGATATCGGCGATCAAGGTATAATGGGATGATTGGCGTATGAAATTCCTTTTTTGGTTTTGGGATAAATCCAGAGGTAAGATGTTATTTTTCAGGTAGGTATAAATCTTGCCATATAAAGGTGAATGGAACGGTTAAATGACATATGACTTGGGTCTCGAGTTATCATAAATGGGAGAAATCAATTGTTCCACCAAGAATTCACATACCGTTTTACGATAATTATGGCATAAAGGAATCAATTGTAGCCATTGCATCTACAACTTTATTATCAATCCTTGGGATTTGTGAAAACTTGATTGCCACAAAATACTTTTTAAAATCATCCACCATGTTCTTGTAAGGTAGTAGCTTATCATCTTTAGTCTGATAATCATCATTGATTTGATTAATGACAAGTTGTGAATCACCATAGACTTGCAACTCTGTAATCTGCCAGTCCAATGCTATCTTCATTCCTATGAGCAATGCTTCATATTCAACTATGTTATTTGTGCAGGGAAACATCAACCGATATGATTTTGGAATGGTATGTCCTTTAGGTGTGAAAAAAATAATTCCTACCCCCGAGCCATGTTGCGTGTAAGATCCGTCAAAGTATAATGTCCATGATTTCTTAATTGTTGCTGTGAAGACATATGCATCAGGAAATTCAATGTGCATTGGGTTTTCTTTGTGTAAAGGTGCTTCAGCCAACTGATCTATGATGACCTATCCTTTTATAGCTCTTCGATCTTCATAGTGAATGCCAAACTCACTTAAGATCATTAGCCATTTTACAGGTCTTCCTGTTAAGGTAGCTTTGCTGAAAAGGTATTTAAGTGGATCAATTTTACTTATCAGATTAACTATATGAGCCAACATATAGTGTTGCAACTTTTGGGAAGCAAACACTACTGCTAGGCAAGCTTTTTGAATGAAAGTGTAGTTCAATTCATGACTTGTTAAAGTTCTACTGATATAGTATATGTCTCTTTCTTTGCCTGTAGAATCCTCTTGTGCTAGTAATGTGCTCCCAAAGATACTTTTTTGTTGCTGAAATATAAAGTATGAGTGGCTTTCCTAGAACTGGTGGAATTAGAACTAGTGGATTTATGAGATATTGCTTGATCTAATTAAATGTTGCTTCACACTTTTCCTCCCATTTGAATGGGACATTTTTATGCAATAGATGTGTAAATGGTAAGCTTTTGTCTGCAAGTTGAGCTATAAACCTCCTGATGGATTGTAGATGTCTTTGCAGTGATCGGAGTTGACTGATATTTCATGGTGGTGACATGTCCATTATAGCTTGTACTTTTTTTGGATCAACCTCTATGCCCTTTTCTGAAGCAATGTATCCTAGGATTTTCCTAGATTTAACGCTGAAGACACATTTCTTTGGATTGAGTTGAACATTGAACTTCTCCATTCTGATAAAAAAAATTTAACAAGATTTCGAGATGTTCTTCTCTTATGTTGGATTTTTGCAAGAGATCATCAACATAATCTTCTATGAATGTATGCATCATATCATGAAAATTGTTGTCATTACCCATTGGTATGTGGCTCACATTCTTTTAACCGAAATGTATACGTTCGATAATAAGTACCCACAAGAACTACGTGAGATTGTTTTATCTTGATCCTACGTACCAATATTTATCTAATTGTATCTTGAAAATCCATCCATTAATGAATACATTGCATGGCCAGTGGTTAAATCAACAATCATATCTATGTTTGGTAAAGGGAAGTCATCTTTGGGACATGCTTTGTTCAAATCTCTAAAATTTGTACAAATTCTAATCCTTCCATCCAGCTTTGAAATGGGTATGATGTTGAGTCCGTGCATAGTTAATGGGCGAATGAATCCAACATCTAAAAGCTTCTTTGAATTCTTCTTCGCTTAATAATCTGCAACATGTGGATGCATTTTTATGAGTTTTTACAACGTCACAAGTTTTTTCCCTATGTTTATAGATAGATGATGCATTAGCCTCAGTTAGGATATAACCTAACATATCGACATATATTAGTAAAGTTGATTTGATTCCTTCAAAACTCTACGTAAATTTCAGTACTTCTTCCACTGTTAATGATGCTGCAAGTTGCAAGATCTTTGGCTGCTCTTTTGTACCTATGTTGATTGATTCTATTGGATCAATCAAAATAGATCTTTCTAAATAATATTTGGGAAGAGTGTCAAGTTTCTCATCCTTCAGTTCCTCACAAAGGTTTTCACCATCGGATTCACTCTTTATTTTTCTCTTGTTGTGATCTACCACTGTCGTTTTTCGGTTTTCACCAATAGATCTATCTTTTATTTCATTTATTTTGTAGCTAAGAGACTTGACACCGTCCCTATCAAGATCTTGAGTATGAAATTCTTTGATGGAAGAATTGTTTTCTTGATTAGATGAACAAAGGAAATTTATAAGATCCTCATCATCATGAAATGTAGGGATATGGATAGGTGCATCGTTGTCCCAATCGGTAAGTTCCAGATAAACTAAAGGCATGGGATCATTAGGTTGAGTAAGATATTGAGCTGTCAAAGTCATGATATGGTTGTCATTTTCATGATGGGCAAGGTCTATGATGGTATTTTCCTGCCGATTATCAATCTCATTAAAATATGAATCATCCTCACTTGAGTCATTGTCATATTGTGGTTCAAATTCAACTGATTGTGTTCTCGAGCTTTTTCCTTGTATGAGAATAGATGCATATTTGTGTATGGTATCAACTTCTTTGTCTCTCCAAAATTAATCATTATAGATGGTGTCCCATTCATATTCATTAGAATCAGTGTCTGAACTGTTCTGCAATTAGAAAACTGACTCATAAAATTTTTGTAGGGTGACATCTTCATGGAGTTTATCTGAATTTGATTCTCCTTCATGAGTTTGTTGTTCTTGCTATGAAGTTGAATCTTCTGTATCTTTACCATATCCAAGTCTTGTTTTATCTTTTGGATGTATTGAAATAGGTTGAATTGGCTCAATGATTCCTTATTTTCTTTTTCCTATAAGACCATTTCCTTCATAGCCCATTCTTTGCATGATTGTATACCCTTTGCCATATTGGTCGGTAGGTAACTTGATGTGCAAGAGAGATTCATCTTCATCTTTGTATAACCAGCTTAGGATGTCCCTATCTTCAGCTTCTTCCTCGGTAGTGTTAGCTTTAATGAATTTCCATCAAACTTTGTGATTGGTACAAAAGCTTGGGATGTAGAGGCTATTATGATCTTTTGATTGATAGGGTTGGTTGACCATGTGACCTCGGAGAAGCAAGTAAGCTAGAAAGACATAGTGAATATTTTCCTACTCCTTTTTCTTTTAAATGTATCTTGGTGTCAAGATTCTTTGTCAATTCTTGCAATTTGCCTTGTAGATTGGAAGAAGCAGTAAGAGCCTCCCTATTGTGTGGCACAAAGGCGTCTTGAGTTGCTCGAAGATTTGAACAAGGTTGGGTGCTATTGTAATCAGCTTGTATAGTTATTTCCTATCCATCATACAGAAACTTGATGCATTGATGATACATTGATGGTATGTTGCATATCATGAATTAAAGTATGTTATGAAGATCACGATCTAGAACTTTTTGACAAAAAGAAATTATTTTTCACAATATAGGTCCCACTTTGTTAGGTAGCATTATTAGTCCCTTTGGAAGCTCTTTCTTCATCATCATGCCTTGATAGTTATTTTCCTTAGTACATCAATGGAATTTTCTGATATTCCTAAGGCATGTATTAGCTTTAAGGTACAAATGTTTAAATGTTTCCTCCATCTATCAGAACTGCAGCTTGATTAGGTGTTTATGGATCATGTACTTCAAGATAAAGCGATGAATTATGGAGGATGTGTCATGGAAGCTATCGTATTTTGAAGAATGAAAAGACAATTATATAATTGATTTGAAAACCAGCGTTAGTGAGGAAAGTGCCATCGCTTGGTTGTTAGATTTAGACTTGGGAAAGAATGAATGAGAGAGTCAAGGTTGATGGAACTTAAATGATGAAGGGATTTTGGAAGTTCGCCAAGTCATCTTTGGATGATGAAACCAACTTTTTGTGGCCTATTTCCATGATGTGAAAGGACTAGGGCTTATTTTTGTTGACTTGTAATTTTCTTCCCAGATCCCTTTAACTCTTGATGAAAACAACCAATGAAAAATGATTTTGAAAAATTGGATAGTTTGTGTGTGGGATGCAGTCCATGGTTGGAAAAAGATGCAAGTTGCAATTGAGGTATTTGACTTTGTAGAAGAATGCAAAATAACGGACGAAGGGACATTGTATGACGGAGAGTACACATTGTATGACTTGCAAAGGGAAAAAAAAGTATAACATACGACTTGGGAAGCATTGTACACTGTATGGTGGTGAAGAGAATATTTCAAAGTATGGACTTGCACGGTATGGTGTGGGAGAGAACATAACGTATGACGTCAAGGTGCCAATGTTTACGACAAGCGACCAAGCGAATTTATCCTTATTGTATGGTCAAACTAGGAAGACATTGTACAACTCGTGGAAGGACCAAGGCCGGTCATACATGCAACAGAAAGACAAGGCATTGCACGACCAAAACAGTCAAAGGAGACCATGCAGTAGTTGGAAGAAGACCATACGTTGATAGAAAGAAGTTCACATCGGAATCATACGACAACATTAGAGGATTGACAACTTACGGTTTGGGGGAAGCATAATCCATTACACTATACAGTAGGGATTGAAAATCAAAGGGGTTTATTGTAGTGTATGGCGGAGGAGTATCAACACCGTACAACCAAGCAGGAGGAGGAAGCGTTGTAATGTAAAAAGAAGCTGTTGCACCATACGAAGGAGAGGTTGCATTGTATGGAGTTGTTGCAGAGTACAAAGCACCGTAGGGTAGAGAAGGTATTACATCATACAACAAAGAAGTTGGTACATCATACGATAGAGAAGTTTGTACATCATATGAAGAAGTTGTTGCAAGGTACAAAGTGCAAGGCACATGGTGGATAGTACCATATAAGCTTGCAAGGAAATTGCACTATTACCTCTGTACACCGTATGACCTACACCAAGCATCAAACGGCAAGAAAAATTCACAACCATATGATCTACAAAGAGAATTAAAGTGTGGTTAGAAAGTTGGGATACAGTATGATGGGCAGGTTTCATAATCGTACGACCATTTAGGATACATTTTGCTTGTATTATATGGTGGCTGGGTTGCATCATTAGGAAAACACAATTCCCAATTGCATGACAATCAACGATCATACAACAACTTCCTTTCCTTGTTGACATCATATGTTGGTTAAATAGTTCAAAATCTCTATTTTTTGACTTCGTTAGCATTGTTTTTTTCCTCTTAAAAAATCTTGAAAATGAGGTGCGCCATGAAGTTTTGGTGGTCTCGAAGGTCTTAAATTGGGCTTGGTGGTGGGGGCATTGCCCCTTGACCCCGCCCTGTACTGCAATATGGAGTGATGCCCTCAGACCTCGTGAGGGGTGTTTCCCCTCAACCTCACTAGGGGCGTTGCCCCTTGACCCTGCTAGGGGCGTTACCTTCAGACCCCCATCGCACTCATTTGAATTGCCAAGTACACTCCAAGTCCAAGTTTGCAAAGTACACTTCTAGGTTTAGGTATCGGTCCTTATCCACAATATGGTCATCAGTTTGGCACATCTTCCATAATGTTACTTGTCGTCTGGAAGACGACTTATTCTTTTGGGGGGGATGATGTAGTCGATGTAGAATGTCTATTATTATACTTCAATAATAAGCATCGGTTGGTTATCTGACTATGCATTAATTGTTTTGATAAATTGGTTGTCGGTTTCGGTAGTTATAAGCATCGGTTGGTTGATGATTGTGTTCTTGGCAATCGTCGAGCCCTTTAAATACATTGTGTATTGTCAAGGATGGTAGTATGATCTAGTCAGATTGACTTTAATTCTTGGCTGATCATCTCTGGTTTTCTTCTGTAATAATTACATGAGAAAATAAATATATATTTTACGCATGTATTTGTTATGCATTGTCATCTCCATTATTAATTCATGTATTTAACTTATCAAATAGAGCAACAAACAGTCTGTGTAGAGATTGTTCTTTAGTTGATGACTTCTTTGTTAAGTGTAGACCTAGCTTGGCTATAAAAATTTGAGAAGAATCTTTAAGTTTTGGAGAAAAGCTTCTTTTGTCACCATTGTGGAAACACGGTTTTTAAAGCTCTTTGCACTTACTCATAACAAGGGCCTTCTTCTTTAAAAGTTAATTTCATGCTATATTTAAATAGTGTGTTGGTTCTTGATTATAACTAGATTAGATTTAGCACCAAAGATATGTTTAGCACCTAGTCAAAAAATAGCTTGCACATGATTTTGAACACATGTTATACAAGAACGTGCATACAATGTATTTTGGGATTAATGCAATTCATGAATTATGCATCCATCTATCATTAGTCTAGGAGGCTGTAACATACACGCCTGATTTTTTCCTGAACTCACTGTTGCTGATTGTTTGTTTGCTGATGTGTTTTGTGTGTATTTTCAAGATGTGTAACAGCACAGAAAATATGGCAAATAGAAATGGAAACTAATAGGAAACAATGCCTTTCATTATAGATAACATTTAGAAAGAGCAATTGCTTTCAGATTGAAATCAGATAAATACAATGCTATATCAGACCTGGTATATGAAGTTTCAGACCTGATAAAGGTCTT
>VDFB02223192.1:0-10227 GCA_007258455.2 Sequoia sempervirens
AATGGCCGACCATCAAGCTCAGAATGCCCAGTCAAACAACCCTCAAGATCCCAAAAACACAATCAACGTCTCATCAGATCCTAACAAGGGTACCAACATCCCTCACGATCCTCATAATGGTACTTCATCACATTCTAACATGGAGAATAAGAATAACTCGCCACATGGAGAAGAGAGTATGGTTAATCAACCTGAACTCACACTTGAGGAACATTTTAGTAATCCCGCCAATATGCAAATGACTGACCGTTTGCTTGAGAAGCATGGGGAAGAAATTTTGGCCCACCTAATTGAGAAGGGTGTCAAACCCCCCTCAAATGTTGATTGGTCCAAGTATAGGGGTGTCCCATCTAACATACTCCAAGGGTCCCAAAATGCACCAGAAGGTTCATACTTCTCCAATGTTCCTCCAGTTGAGGGTTGGCATCAACCTGAGTTTGGTAATGCCATTCTTTATCAGGTTAACTATCCCCCACACGCTTCGACTTCAGCTATAGGAGGACCTCAAGTGCCTGATCCCAATAATCCTTTTGCCTACGGTATACCACAAAGTGTTCCACAACCTTCGCCATTAACGTTAACCACACCCCCTCCTCCGAACCAACCTCCAGTCAACATTGGGGGTACCTCCTTTGCCACATCGCTTTTGCCTCCTGGGACCACCAATATACCACCTCAACAGGTTCACCAATCTACCATTCCTTCTCAATTACCTCCACAAGGCACACCCCAGCTGAACATTTCGAGCAGTACCCAACAACCCCCTTTACAAAACACTTCCACGCTACCTCCGCCATCTCATCCGCAACAACCTATACACAATACCTTGGCCTCTTCGCAACAACTGCCCTACCAATCACAAGGCAATCCATCTCGACCTGTCACTCAAACCATATCCCCCTTTCTCGCATCCATTTTGCATCCAAAGGCTCAACTACAACACAATATCCCACCTCAGCCCATGCAACATTGGACGTCACAACAACAGCCTCCCCAACACTACTACTATCACAACCAACAATAATTTCCCCAACAACCGCTTTATACGACCTCCCAACAATCACAACAGTACCCTCAATACCAAAAAACCAACACGCAACGTCCCATCCAAGCTCCTCAATAGCCTACCCCACACTTTTACCAAACAAATCCATATTATACCCCACAACAACAGCCCTTGTATCAACAAAATCCCCTGGCTTACCAGCAAGCCACGTTATCATCCAATCATCCAAACCTATATTTCAACAATCCAACACCCTTTTAGTAGGATCCTTCATAATCCTATCATCAATATCCCCCTAACCCGCCACCAGCTAGCTCAGATTTGTTGGAAATCAAAGCCGCACTTAAGGACCTTCAAGCTGAGGCTACAAAACAATCATTCAAATTTGAGGACATATGCCCATATCTGTTTGATCCCTCCATCTCATTGATCCCATTTCCTAAACATTTCGAGATACCAAAATTTGACAAATACAAGGGAAACAAGGACCCCAAGGCTCACTTGCAAGAGTTTTATTCCCAGTGTCAAGAAGTCATGTACAATGACAACTATCTCTTGCGTTTGTTCCCACGAAGCCTAGCAAGCCACGCCTTAGATTGGTTCATGACACTCGAAAAAGGGTCCATAAAAACTTTCACAGACCTATAGGAAAAGTTTGTATCCTACTTCTCCTTCAATTTGGAGAAGGATACGGACACCTTAGATCTCCTAAAAGAGAAACAACGTGATGGAGAAACCTTTACCAGCTACCTCCAATGGTGGTGTGCATTAGCAAGTCGAATGAAAAATCCTTTGAAAGAAAAAGACATGGTCACCCTTTTCATGGAAAATTCTCATCCTGACATGGCCCACAATTTTAGACTACATTGTGTCACCACTTTCGCCGAGATAGTGGAAAAGGGACCCATCCTTGAACGTGCCCTTATTGCCAAAGGACACATCAAAATACATAGTCATGATAAAGAGAGGTCATTTGGAGATAAACCACGATTCTGGAACAAAAACAAAAATGCGGTGAATGACAGAGTGACAGACACCAAACATGTCCAAGTGGCTAATGCATCCCAAAAGCAACAACAGTCTGTACCCAACGCCATATCTGTACCACAGGGGGCACCTTTCCCCCCTCAACAATCAAACCAAAAAAATCAAGGGAACATCAAACATCAATACGCCCAATTGGGTGAACCCTGAGTGTTGTTTTTAATAAATTACTACAAATCAATTACCCCATCACATACCCTGTCACCAAGCCATTCGACGAGTCCAAACCCAAGCATGCATGGTTTAAAGAAAATGAGTATTGTGACTTTCACAAAATCAAGGGACACTCTTTGAATAAGTGTCAGGGTTTAAAAAATTATGTCCAAGATCTCATTGATCAAGGAGATATCAAGGTTGACCCCAATCAACCTTCATCGTCCAATGCTCAACTACAGATCTATCAGAACGCCTTCCCAAACCATAGTCAAGGCCCTAGCACCTCCAAGAGTAATCCCCAAAACAACAACACAAATAATGTGAATTACAAGAATGTGCCCTTCAATTATGAAGGTGTTATTCATTACATTGAGCAGGTGGAACCCCGAGTATCCATGATACACATTAAAGCCAAAGACCCTCAATGTGCTGTGACTACATGACGAGCCCGCATCACCATCCCATCAGCCTTTGCACCCACCCAACCGACTCCTATAAACTCTCAGTACAACATCCTTGATCACTTGAGGAAGACCCCCGCTCATATATCCATTTTGGATTTGCTTAAGTCTTCCCCGGTACATCACAAAATCCTCAATAGAGCCTTGCAGGAGACCCATGTCCCAAATGACATCGACCCCACACAATTCCAAGCTTTGGTGGGACACTTGGCTTCGTCTCATCACCTCCACTTCAGCCAAGACGATATGCCAAACATCGATGTCAATCATAATCGCCCCTTGCACATCGAAGTCATAGTTGCTCGCCATAAAATAAAAAGGGTCTTGGTAGATAATGGCTCTGCCCTCAATTTATGTACTTTGAAATTCACAAAATAGGTGGGGTATACTCAAGCAGACTTAAGCAACCAGATCATTACAATCAAAGCTTATGACAATGCAGAGAGAAATTCAGAAGGAATCATCAGTCTTCTTATCCAAGTGGGGCATGTACTTTAATATACTACCTGTCATGTCCTTGATCTGGACTTACCGTATAATCTCCTCCTTGGCCGCCCATGGCTCCATGCTATGCAAGCCGTCCCTTCCATGTACCATCAATGCCTGAAATTCCCTGTCAACGGACAAGAGGTCACCATCTATGCCGACCCCCAACTGTTTGAATACTGCCATGCTTTAGAAGCATCTTTTCCACATTTACATTATTGTCCTGGGGTTGAAATGGGGGCATCCCAGTCATCATCCACTAATCCGCTCTCCACTACAAAAACCACTCCATCCTCCACCATTGATCCTACAGTCACAATAGTCCAGATCCTTGACAAAGGGTGTGGCGATCTGAATACCTCTTTGCTCTTATCTTTTCCTCTCCTTACTCTCCAAGTATAAAATCCGCTCTATCTAAAGAAAACAAAACTAATACCACTTCCATCTATATCAGAAACGGATGAAACCAATGTCATTATCTAAAAGCCATTAACTCAAAATATGCTCTCAAGGGTCGTGAATAAAACTTTCAGAACAATTCTGGCTCATTAATCAATCAACTAAAATGTGGGCGTGGATGTAGCCGAGGAAATGAGAAGGCCCAAAGTAATCAGTGCTTCAATAGTGTGCAAAGCTATGGGCCGAGGGCTCGTGGAGACATGCAGGAGGAATCCATCATACGTGTATACGATGATGTCGACCACACTGACCTATCATCTATGTTCGAATGCCTATCCGTCTACACTATTAACCTATCCCTTTGCCATCCTGAGCTTATTGATTGGGACCTATGTAATCACACACCTGTTAGTATGTCGACGGACACATATGTCAACCTTATGGGATTGGGGGAGGATGAACACTCCAATCGCAAAAATAAGAATAAGAAAAGTAACAAGCAGCCATCTAGTGAAAACCTCCCTGAGGCACTTCTTGACTTTGAAAAAGTAAAAATAAAGAACGCATCTGATGGCGAAAACCTCGAAGAGGCACCGGAAGATGGAGATGTTCATCTTCCACTTATGGAAACTCAGTTATTTTCCCGATCATCTATTCTGATTGAAGAGACTCAAGAAGTCAATCTGGGAACTGCTGAAAGCCCTAAGGTCACCTATGTAGCTAAGTCACTCTCAGAGCAAGAATATCCGATCATCGTGCAGCTACTCCAAGAGGGGATCATTAACTTTGCGTGGTCATACTCAGACATGCCAGGCTTAGACCCTACCTTAGTAGTTCATCACTTAGACATTCGCCCAGATGCCAAGCCTGTCAAAGAAAAGCTCCGCAAGATGCATCCGCAAGTTGTGTTGTTAGTCAAGAAGGAATTGGAGAAGTTACTAGAGGCGGGTTTTATCAGACCAATTGACTACTCTGAGTGGATCTCCAATATCGTACCAGTTGCTAAACAAAATGGAGACATTCGTGTCTGCACAAACTTTAGGGATCTCAACAAAGCCTGCCCAAAATATGACTTCCCCCTGCCGAACATTGACATGTTGGTAGACCTGACAGCAGGACATGAGATGTTGCCCCTTATGGATGGCTTCTCCGGGTATAACCAGATCCGAATTGCACCTGAGGACCAACACAAGACCGCCTTCACAACTCCTTGGGGCACTTTCTGTTACAATTTTATGCCCTTCGGTCTCAAAAATGTGGGGGCAACATATCAAAGGGCAATGATGGTCATCTTCCATGACCTCATACACATCATCATGGAGGACTATGTCGACGACCTATTGGGAAAATCTAGAACATGAGCAGAACATCCTGCCATCTTGAAGAAGATATTTGAGAGGTTAGAGCACTACAAGTTGCGGCTAAATCCAAAAAAGTGTGTCTTTGGGGTCACTTCGGGAAAGTTGCTGGGTTTCATAGTCTCTCACAGGGGCATTGAGGTTGATCCTGCCAAGGTAAAAGCTATCCTGGACATGCCACCTCCATGTAATCTCAAAAAATTAAGAAGCCTCCAGGGGAAGATGCAGTTCATCCGCCGGTTCATAGCCCAACTAGTAGATAAGTGTCAGCCATTCACTCATCTTCTGAAAAAGGATTCCACCTTCCGATGGAACCAGCAGTGTCAGATGGGCTTCGATAAAATTAAGGAATATTTAGCCCATCCCCTGATATTGATGCCACCTATTCCCGGCAAACCCCTCTTGCTTTATATCTCCGCCACTTCAGTTGCGCTGGGGGCATTGTTGGCACAACATGATGAGTCGTCAAAAGAGAGGGCAATCTACTACATCAACCGGACATTGGTTGGCTATGAACTAAACTACTCCCCCATGGAAAAAGCCTGCCTCGCACTCGTCTTCAGCACACAGAAGCTTTGACATTACATGCTTAGCCATCCAGTAAACTTAATTGCCAAGATCGACCCATTGAAGTATCTGTTATCTAGAACCACTCTGACTGGACACATGGCTACGTGGGTCATGCTCCTCAGTGAATTCAACATAGAATATGTGGACCACAAGGCTATCAAAGGGCAGATAATCCTAGATCAGTTAGCGGAAGCTCCTCTAGTTGATACTCATCCATTGATCACCGAATTCCCTGGTGAAGAAGTCTTCTCTATTGATGAGACCCCCACATGGACACTGTACTTTGATGGATCATAAACACATAATGGATCGAGGGCGGGAATTTTATTAGTCACCCCTCAGGGTGACTACATTCTCAAGTCATTCAGGATAACATTCCCATGTACCAACAATATGGCAGAATATGAAGCTCTCCTCACCGGCCTCAAAATTGCAAAACAGTGGCACATAACTTAGTTGAAAGTCTTTGGTGATTCTTTGCTAGTCATTAGACAAGTTAATGATGACTTCCTAACCAAAGATGATAAGCTATTACCCTACAAGCGCATGGTGGATGATTTCAAGAAATATTTCACCTCTATACAATTTGAACAGATTTCCAGGGTACGCAACAAAGCAGTTGATGCAATGGCCACTATTGGCTCCCTGTTGGACATGCCCAAAGACCGAACATAATGCGAGTTTCTTGTAGAACAACTTTTAATCCCAACATATGACATCCCTGAAACTGACATGGTGTGCGATATCATGGGTCCCACCTCCCCATGGTACCAAGACATCTATACCTATCTCCATGATAACATTATACCCCCAGATCTCACACGTAAGCAACACAAATCCTTCGTTCATCGCTCTTCTCGATACGTCATTTTCGGTGATACGCTTTATCGTCGCGGGTATGATGGAATCCTCCTTAGATGTTTGAATGAGATTGAAGCCCATGCTACACTAACGAAGGTACATGGCGGTGTTTGTGGAGCACATTCAAATGGTATGGCCCTAGCCAAAAGGATCTTACGAGCTGGGTATTATTGGCCTACGCTGGAACACGATGCTTGTGAGTTTGTAAAGAAGTGTCTTCCATGCCAGCAACACGTAGATTTAATCCACGCCCCAGCACAAGATCTTCAGCCCCTCCTGGCACCATGGCCATTTCTCAATGGGGTTTCGACTTGATTGGCAAGATTCACCCACCATCATCCGACGGCCATACATTTATAATTACTGCCACTGAGTACTTCACCAAGTGGGTGGAGGAAATGCCCCTTTCACAAATCACCGATACTCAGGTTTCCAAATTCATCCTCTACCATATTCTCTGTAGATATGGTATCCCATCCACCATCATTTCTGATAACGGAAAGCCATTTAAAAACCAAGCCATGAAACACCTCTGCGACACCTTCCATATCCAGCATCGTTGGTCGACGCCTTATTATCCTCAGGGTAATGGTTAGGTAGAAGCAACCAACAAGACCCTCATCCGCATCCTCAAAAAGGTTGTCAATAACACTGGACGAGATTGGCACTTGCATATTCATCCCGCCCTCTGGGCATACCGTACATCCATCCGTACCCCAACAGGCGCCACCCCATACTCTTTAGTATACGGTGTTGAAGCCATCTTGCCAATCAAAGTTGAGCTCCCCTAATTGAGAATTTCTTTGAAGAACCTTATCAGTGAAGAAGATGCTCATGTTGCACGGCTTGCACAACTAAAGTTACTGGATGAATGGAGAATAAGAGCCTGTGACCACCTACAAGCATACCAGAATCGTCTCAAATGTCATTACAATAAAAAGGTCTGCCCTAGGCAATTCCAGGTTAGTGAGCTTGTTCTTAAGGAAAACCAGCACACTCAGCAAGACCGTGACAAGAAGAAAGAAAGGGAAAGAATTGAAATTAAAATTAGCTGCAGAGTGCGTATCCATCATAATTGCCAAATGTGGATCTGAAACCTACAAAGGTTTGAGCTCTTTCTTTGGAGGAATTCCCAGCAGCCAGACTATCAATATTCCATGCAGAAGAAGGTTCTCACCCAGCGTAAATTCACGACTTGATCTACCCTATCCAAAAAAAATAAAAATAAAAATAAAATAAAATTAAAAAATAAAAAAATAAAAAAATTAAAAAAATAAAAATAAAAATAGTAAAGAAAAAATAAATCCATCCTATGGTGAAAACCACCTCTTGGTGGTGCTTTGGATAAGTATGGATGATGAAAACCTGTCAACATGCATCATCCATAGAGGGCTTAATCATTATCTACCTGACATCCTAGTTATTTTGTCCTTTCATCCGCACTCTCATCCCCACCCACATCAGTCTAGGCCGCTTAGTATTTGTTGATTGAGCACTGGATGACCCACCTTACCTATCCCTTATCTTGAGCTTTTTTTTTTATATCCTACTTTGAGCTTATGTCTTTTTCTCTCTTCATCGGCCAGTTCGTGTTGTCATAGAGGATCATCCATCGTGTCAGTATCCATTTAGATCTCATCCTTCCACATCACTTTCATCCTTCGTTGAACTACGTTGCCCCTGCGTTGTCACGTAGGTAAGGGTGATCATTCGATCTGCCCCCCGGGCATTTTGGATCAACTTGTTTTGATCCTCCATAAGCAATCTTCCTGAATCCCTTTTCATTTTTATCTGTGGTCTTTTTATGCGAACTACGGCACGCTTTCACGTAGGCAAGGTTGGTCATTTGATCCTCCCTCGGGGCATTTTTCTATCGCGTGTTGTATCCTTCATCATCGGTCACCATTGTCTTCTTTCTGCTTTATCCATGGTCTTTTTTATTGAACTACGAGGGCTCTGCGCTTTCACGTAGGCAAGGCTAATCTCTGATCGGCCCCCGAGCCCCTAGGTCTTTAGGTTGTGTCTTGTCTCCCTTGTGTCGTGTCATTAAGCTATGCCTTTATCTAGCTGGTCCTTAACAAACAAGACCCATTTGTACCAATGAATCTAATCAATTTTGAATATCCTATATCATATCGATCTTTTCGCTTAGTATCCATCATAGGTCTCAGCAGGATACACCTTTCCTAACAGACCTCATCAATTCTATCTATCCCCTTGATCCTATGGCAATGGACTTTTGAAATTGATTGCGATCTTTTGATGCTTTTGGTTTTTGTTTATCATTTGGGCTCCCTATCATCACTTATCAAGGCTACCATAATCCATCATATTATGGCGTGTTTTGATTAGTCCACATAGGGGAATATTTTGATTTTTTCTTTGATTGTGTCTTCTTGGTTGTCCCACATAGTACCCACCAAGATCCTCGAGGTCTTGTATTATATTGGGGCATCCTTTTGTGCTTGTGGTTATCTCAATATTGGACCCGAACAAGGTCTTCCTGACTTTGGGGTATTGGGATAGCTTTCTTGTCTGGCGTGTTTGTCTCATGCATTAGACACTAATCTACCTCAGTCCTCCATACCTTGGTGTATCGTGTCCTATGCTATAGCAACAACCAGTGCTCCGAAGATGGAAAATTGAATTAGGATTGCATTTTCATAATCATTGCATTACACTCACCCTATGGTTTTGGTTGTGCAAATACTTTCCCCGATTCTTTTCCGCTCTTCTCAGGATATTGATACTTTTTGACAAATGCCAAATGACATCCATCTTCACAATCACCACATACCCACCTCCCATTATCATGTCAGTTCTTATTGGCACATATGACCGTGTGTTATTTCCTCTAAAATTACAAAAGTACTATCCCATATATCCATCGTCACCTGCATCACGTGTTAGGTCCACGTATCTATCGTCACTTGCACCACCACATGTTAGGTCCATACATACACCGCCACCTGCACCACAAAGTGTTAGACGCGTAATACATCACATCCTGCATATATAAAATATTCATACAAAATCCATCATACGCATATACATATATGACAAATGAGTCAACTAGGCATCCATGTATATAAATCATCATAGATCCCATAGGTACACATAACATATCACCATCACTATGCACCAATAAAATTATTCATATTCCATAAGTACATATATCCAATCATCCACATAAACATCTCAATAAATCAACGCATAAGCATAAATAAACATAAGCATGATTATTCATATAAAATTATTCATATTCCAATCATCCACATAAACATCTCAATAAATCAATGCATAAGTATAAATAAACATAAGCATGATTATTCATATAAAATTATTCATATTCCAATCATCCATGTGAACATCTCATATCATGAACATGAGCATAAATAAACCAACACATGAACATAAATAAACCAATGCATCCATCCACATAAACATGTAATACCATATACGCATGCATATAATCACCCATCATAAAAAGGAAACATACTACATAGTGTCAATAAGAACTGTCCTATATCAAAATAATATAATATCTGTCACATGACCATCATACATCACATGATAAAATACAAAATCTAGAGATATAGAACATCTCTGATCTCTGTCAATAAATCCTACACACTTTGTCCTGCATTTGTCAAAAACTCAGTACCCTATCACCTCCCAAAGGAACTCCCCACATCTGATCTCTGTGGAGACTCAGGTCCTGCTCCTCTACCTGGTGAAACACCTAGTGAATCATTGTAACCACGTGTCCGTGTCCCCAATGACTGTGATGGCGCTGGCATCTGAGGTGTCTGCCTGGTATAACAGAATCTCCGCTGTGCCGGATCAGGAACTGCATCATAATATGTGGCCATCCAAAAGCCTGTCT
>VDFB02223198.1:0-20922 GCA_007258455.2 Sequoia sempervirens
ATTGTATTTTTAAATTTTGTTTAAATTAAAATTTGTTTTAAAATATAAATGTAATATATATTTATATATTACATATTTATATATTATATATTAATAAATATATATGATATGTAAATATGTAATGTATAAATATTATTATTATATATGTATATAGTTTCTTCTTGTACTAGAAACATGAATAAATTTTAATGATATTTAATATCATTTCATATTTATATTAAATGTGTAATTATTTGATTATAAGGAGTTTTATGATAACTAGAATGTGAAAATTAAGAATAGATAATTTTAATGAAATGTATTTTGTAGAGTAAATATATTTTCATTATTGATTATGATTGTGAAATTGGGATTATCGTAGATTTAATTTTTTTATTTTTTTTCATTTATTTTTAAAAGAAAGATAAATATTGTATTAGATGATTAATTTTGAACTTCTAGTTCTTGTATTGCATGGATTTAGTAAATCCAAATTGTAGATGCGAATTTGTTTCAAATTGCATTAAATTTTATTGGTTAAATTTGGGAAATGGCGTAGTCAAACAAGTCTTCCAGATCAATTGTTAAATGGGGATTGTGCTTGTTAAGCTTAAATTTTCTTGTGTAGTCTAGGGATGTGTACATAGCTTTTGCTTGGTGTTCAACACCTGTGTTATGATTATTGACTTGTTGTACGTTTAATCATGTTTGGTCTTTATAGGGATTTTGGTTATATGTACACTTTGTAAACCCTAGAAGGAAAAACATAGATTTATGTGTTATGTTTAGGGGAGTGGCTAATTGTAAGGGCTGACACACAAAGTGGTGTCAAGGTAACTTACAATTAGATAACTAAGTCAGTGATAATTAAATGACATTGTAGATTAGAATTAAAAACTTTTAACAAGTTATGTATGCCTCTCTTATGACTCTTGAGCTTCTTCAGTCATGAGTATAAGATGAGAAGGCCTGGAATGGCAAATCAATGTGTTGTTCCTTTTAAAGACATTTGATTCCATAACTAATGTCTAGAGTTTGGTTTATAAGAGTTTACCAAGGAGTAACCCAAGGTTTAGAGGCAGGAACCTAGGAAGCAAGGGTAACCTTGCATCATTTAGCTGATGAAAGCCTACAGAATATGATTAAGGCCTTATTGTTGTATTTCAGTCCAGTGCATCCCAAATCTGGAAGCTTATTGTATTTATGAATTAGAGTACTAGTGTCTAGGGTTAGTAGATTGGAGTCTGGGTAACCTTAATGCTCTCTAGCATGGGGACACAGGACCTACAGATTTGCCTACATGGTTGAGTGGAGCGATGCACCCTGGATTTAGGTCCCCATTTTGTGATCATGGCATCGAGAACTTCATGGTTGGAGAGCTCTCACAAGGATTTCTTCTCTACTTTCAGCATTATATATTGTAAACATGTAATGTAAAAACATCCCTCAATTGTGTAAGAGGTGAACCATGTATTTGTATCTGTTATTTGAACTACCTCATTAGATGGATGAGTAATGTAATATCATATCAATGCCATGTATGAAAACATATTTGTACTTTATTATATCTTGAATGGAAAATTTATTATTATGCAATGTTTATCTTTTTGTTATTAATTAAATGTGCAATACGAAATACTTTAGTCACTTTTGGAGAACTCAAAGTAGTGTAACGTCGCTTAACCTAGGAATGTATGCAATTAATTAACTTATTATTAAACTTATAAAAAAAAAATTATTACACTTTTATTATACAATTGCAACGTTCTTAGGTTATTAAGACAGGGCATTACACACTCCAAAGGGTTTCAAGTTCAAAATAACATAACTAGCAACACATTTAATCCTATCTCAAAATCTCTACTCCCACAAAGAATTCTATGAAATAAAATAAAAATGATAAATAATTTCTCCTTTTTAATTATTAACAAAACTATAATTTCCATTTTTCGAACCAGACGACCTGTATTGTGCTTCTCTATTTCTATCTAATCAACACCATTTAAATCCCTAATTTTTTTTACAATCATAAGAAATATTTCAATATATCTTTTTGAAAATATAATATATATATATATAAATATATACACACCTATGTATATATCATAATATATATATATACACAAATTTATTTATACATATATATTTAAATTATACTGATATTTTGAACAAGTTACATTAAATATATATACATAACAATCTCGTTATTTATTTCCTAAAATTAAAACATATAATAAAAAAATATTTTATTAATTTATATTCAAAATTTTTGAATTATATAAACATAATGAAACATAAATATATATATAACACTACATATATATAAAAGAATAAAAATAAACTAAAATTTAAATTAAATTAAATTAAAACAAATTTAAAAGGAACTAAGGCTGCTGCGCACAGCAGTCCGTGTGAACTATTGTGCAGTCCGCAGCCCAATGGGTAGGGTGAAGGGATGCTGTCCCTTCTCCCTCCCCATTAACTTTTTAAATTCCATAAAAAAAAATTTAATAAAATTTCTTTTATATAAATTTTTTATTTTATTTTATTTTTTTTAAAATATGGAAATCATTATTAATAAAAATGCCATCCGTCCTGGTACAGATTCAGACGGCCCTATTCGGCCTTTTTTTTACTTTGCATGAAAATCAATATATATTTTTATTTTTAAATACATATTATAAATTAATATAAATATGAATATATATAAATTTATATATATATATATATATATAATTATAAACAATTACAAAGAACACAGTTTTATGTATACATACAGAACAACATATTTTTACAGTATAAATATATTTATGACTATTAAAATAATATTTCAAAACCATCCAAAATACGAAGATTAATTTTATTTTTCTTCACAAAAAATAAAAGAGAGAAATAGGGCATATCTAAATGAAATTCGAAGAGTTTCTTTTCAATGTGTTTGCAAAACCTGATTTCTAAATCCAACATGAATTTTCTTTTCAAAGAAAACTTATTTGTTTATTCATTTTCTAATCTCAAAGAAATCATTTAAATCTAAGTCATAGAATGATTTTCTTCTTCAAACAGAGATTGATTCTAAAACACCTCTTTATTTCTTTTATAGATTCAAGGAAGTCAAAAAGAGAGAATTGAACCTGGACTCCTGTGCTTATTCAAAAATCTGATGATGCCTGTTGATTCTGATGGCCTCTCTGAAGAGCTCCTCGTTCCTGCTTCGAGAACTCTTCTCCAGAATACTATACTCAAATTTGAATCTCCGACTTTATTCAGAAGACTCCCTCCAAGATTTTTCAACAAAAGAATGAAAATATATTTATTTTTTCCCCAAAAACTACAGAAGATTTCATCAATACCTAACTATGCACTTGTGCCGCTCCTGTCTCAATAATCCTCTCTCTGTGTAAAACTCCAAAAATTTCAATTAAAAATAAAAGATATTACCCATTTTTTTCAAAAGCTCTTGAAAATCATAAATAAAAGAAATTATATATTTGAAAGCAAGCTTTTTTATCAAATCTCAATTCTCATTCGTTCACACAACTTTTTCATTCTTTTATTTATTTATTTTTCTATTTTCAATATTTTTTTTTGTTTTAATTTCTATTTTTACAACTTTACTTGCAAAGCACATTATTTGATTAATTTAAATAATTTATTCTAACAATTATCCTCAACAAGATAAATAAATTAAAATAATAAAACATAATTTAATATTTTAGTTATCATTTAATAAACTCATGACTTTTAAAAATAAATAAAACATTTAAATATTTAAATACAAGTTAATCTAACATTATAATACATAACATTACCATCATTTAAATCAAATAAATCACAACTTATAAAATACCAACATAAATAATGTATGACAAAACACAAACGACGACCACAAAGAATGACAATTACAAGAATGCACAAAACCATTTAAACAAGACAATCTGACATCATGGGACGAGATGACTTCATTGCCACCTCTGTTTCAACATTATACCGTTGGGTTATAGGTGCTCGCCCTGTCCTGCCGAAGCAGGTGGAATCGAGACTATGTACCTGCTATCCCTGCATCCAAACAATGTTGTGCACAATATATCTATTTAAATACAAGCACTTCGTGAGAAGGAATCGTAGTGTAGCAGGGCACCCGTGAACAAGTGGTGCTACACTATCCTTCATCACATCTATCTAAACAATATAATGTAACCGATAAATTAATCATTTGTAAACTAACAAATCATATCATATCATCATGAACAATTACTAATTCACTGCATCACCACCTAATACTGCATCTATATAAAAACATCACCAAATAAATGCAATCATAGTGTAATATCATACTCACAAAATACCATTAGAAGCTCTTGTCCCATCTTCCTCTTCTGATTCCTAGCCAGACTACCTACACATCCTAGGTGAGAATGGAGGGGTACTACATCCTCCCCCCCTAAAAATCGACTTACTCCTGGAAGTCACATGGCTCAAAATGGAAACATAACCACATTAGTACCAAAATTTCTCTAATCTATAATAAATGTACACCCTCTTTCTAAATCATTACAATTAGAATCACTATCTGGCTTCACATTTTATAATAATATCTTCTTAACTACTTTTATTTATAATTCTTTACATCTCTTACAATAACATACTTGGTTTTAGCACTAATAACAAAGCAAGTACTCCTATTAACTCAATTTTCCATTTATACAACAAACATCTTCAGAAAATTGTAGAAATAAAACACATCAAATGATTACTTGAAATTAACAAAATACACACCATATCATGTTTTAGTAACATATTTTATGTCACAATTTATGATTCTCAATAATATCCAATCTATTTTGTACCACAGAGTCACAATATACCCATATTTAAGATAGCATGGTTATCCCTCTTTTACATCAATAGGCACAAAATATAAGAAATGTTCTTCTAACACAAGCATACACAGTCACATCACTGGGAACCACATAACAAGGCTACACAAGGGTCCATCTGGACGCTGAAAAGTAACATACTAAACCATGAAACAAAATCCATGAGCCAAGAGCCAATATCCATCTCACATAAACCATACCTCACACTCAGTGGCTTGATGGTGTTAGGCCACACACACATGGCGAGACCATCCAAACAAGACCACTATGACCCCTCTCTTGTTGTACAAGGTGGTTAGCCTCAAGAGATAGTCATCACACATAGGTGGGTAGTGGGTCCTAGCTATAAAATAGCCTCACATACCCCCATCCTCAAGGTTCCCTGCGTCTATTTCCTCGTATACACTCACCAAGTCCGCCTCATATGTCCTTGGAGAGGAATCACAATACGACACATGGCCGACCTCGAAAACAACAAAGGTAAACTAGTTTAGCCACCAAAGTCATAAAACAAACATCAAATAAGATTCAATTTCAACAGTAAAGCAAGAAATGCACACAATTTCAACACTAAATCAAATGTGACACAAGGGCTACCAGAGAATAAGTCACAAAGTGTGGCTAAACCATTACAATCAAACATAAACAAAATTTTAGCCTTTAAGGTCAATTAAAAATCATCAACAATCATAAAAGAAGTCCTTAATCTTCAAAACTACACAATACAACACTGTGTGACTAGATACTAGCCACCAAACGAGGAAGGAGGGAACATCGTCCAGCTATAACAATAGCCCTCATGTGGTGCAGAGTGAACATGCCATCCACATGACCCAGAGTGTGCTCCTCGGCTACACCCTGCCTCGCGTTGTCACGTGACATGGACTAACCAAGTGGCCCATGCACTCCTTGGTTGCCCGCATAGGATGTGCACCTCGGCCTCCATCCCGCATCGCATCACAGTGCGGCATGGTCATACACCAGTCAGAGAAGGTACACACTGGTCGTATGCCGCATGGCAGTGTGTCTGTGGCTCTGCAAAAGTAGGCACATGCTAGACACACCCCGCATAGTGATACCTCATGGAAAAGGCACATACAGGTACTTGCCGTCGCTAGAGGTATACATGGCTAGGACCTACCCATATGCTAACCGACCCAAACACTGTCGAAAGCAAACATGAGTATCCCTCTACAAATGTGTGAGGCCCCATTACACTCATCACACAAGTAGGCTATCATAATAACAATCTCATAGTGCACCTTCACGTGTCTAAGCACATGGCATGGTGTCCTCGAGCCTAGCTCGCTACCATCAGCAACACGACATCATCACCAGCACTGTGTCGGAACATTAGTGGGGTGTGGCATCGTATCCATTGCATCATGTCAGAACATGTGCAGATACAATGTATGCAATACATATATGAGCATACCAATATGGGGCTACTCGAGCTTCACCTCTCATACAGACAAGGTTGACTCGCTAATGCCAGGTCAACGTCCCTATGGATGACCATGCATAAACTAACAATCCAATGCTACTATACTCAAAACTGTGGGGTTTAGGCTAGCACATCTAGATCAAGTACCCTGATCTATCATAAGGGGAAGTAGTGAGTATGTTTCCTCAGGATCGGTTGAGCTAAGACTGCTCTGCGTCGCAATATGTGTATGCTGCACACTCCACCCAAGGAACTTTGTGGCTGCTACTACCCCTTCATGGATTGAGGGACTGGAGAACCAAAAGAAAAGAATCTATGAAACTATCTTTTGGCTACTCATATATAAATTTCAACCACACGTGGGTTGGCCCTCAATCAGGTAACATACATGCAACACATGATTGGTATGGTTATTTCCACACCAAGGAAAACAACAGTTTCCCCATGGATGGGTACATAGTATCACCATCGCATGGAACACAAGGCAAGCACAAGTTTAATACAACACACAAACATTGCACAATTATTGGTTTCCACAAAACAAGGAGTACATTCATACCTACTATTATAGAAAACAAATTTTCCCTATTCTCATATGCACATACATGATTGATGCCGCATATCAAAAACAAGTACTCCCAACATCCTCCATACTTTTCTTCTGAATTTATAAACTCTTTAATCACTTTTACAATTCCTTAAATATCAACATTATTCTCTTCCTCAAGTTCAAAGATCAATTTTATCAACTCTCTTAAAGCTAGAATTAATACCATAAGCCTAAGCAATTCTCACCCGCTTTCTCCTAGACAAACATACTCTTTTTTATCACCATTTACTACATCATACACTTTACGAGAGATAAACATCAATGTCTTTCAATTATAGAATTCCTATTTGCTTCCCTCATTCATAATAATACGCACACAAAGAAACTTTTATTGTCATCTCATGCAACAACATTGCACCCAAGCTATATCATTTACATTTATAGGGGAGAGTGCACTTAACATAGAAACACATCACATACATGTCAAAATGCATTTTCTTTCAACCCAAAACATTACCATTTATTTACATACTAGATTCAATAACAATTAAGAAGAATCGTCAATCAATCACACCCCACAACACATTAATTTTGTATTAATTCAAGATTTCATTAAATGGACATACATCATCACATTTTATCCTATGGTAAAACATTTATTTGATCAACACAAGGCCTTTAAACACCATCCAAGTACAACACTTTTAAAAAATCAAAATATTTAAATTTTTACTTCATGAAAATATATAGGAGATTGTTTTACCCATACACCTAATTACACTCATACAATGCAACATTCCTACCACACTTCTAGCACTCTACGAAATTAAACTTGTTATGCACAACTTCCTTTCATAAAACTTAAAATTAACTAGTATAAATAAGCATTTAATAACCAATGTACTCCTAGAGCATTCCCTTAAAACTTATGCATCCAAGAACACAAGGAGATAGGAGTGATTTCTTTGCAAAGCACCCACTAAAATAAGTTTGTTAAATTAATTTTGAAGATTCACCCTAAACAATATTTCATACATGTTACATGATCAAGTCACTCACTTGCACCAATCGTAAAGGAACCATCATAATTATTTTAATGAATCACTACTTGACAATATGATTATACTATACTACATTCCTTTTATACTTATATAGTATAATTCAATAAAAATACATGCAATCTCAATCTAGGATAACACTAAAGTCATTCTTTTATCTATTTCTACTTCTAACCTTCATTACTCATAATGAATTTTCAGGACATAGCCTTAAAATCACATAGAATACAATCAACGCTCACATACATCAAAAGAGGTAGAATGAGGGAAAAAAAAGAATTCACATAATATAAAGTCAACAAACATACATGCAAAGAGAAGATGCACGAAGATAAGACAATATAACTAATTTCAAAGTCACCTTGACCTCACTCAAACTCAAAGTTAAGAGAACACACAAGAGAATATTGAACAACATAACTCTCACCCTCAACAAGTTAAGACTCAACATGCTCATCTACACCCGAATGACACAAGGGTAGAACTATATCCGTATTGACACAACGACTCACCACAACTAAACATGGTAGCAACATTACGCAAAGATCCCAGTGCTGCAACCTTGGCTCTGATACCAAGTTGTAACGCCCGTCGTGCAAACCCCAAAGAACACACACACACATAGCAAATAATTTTTTTTTTTAAAAATAATACACAAAGTATACATGCATTTGTACATTAATTACATTTACATATTAATTACATTAACATTGCACATTAATAACTTAACGCTACATTCTCTGGGGCACGAGAGGTTACTTCACAAACAACTAACAACTAAAGTAAAAGATAACAACACAACTATTAATATTATAAACCATGAATAAGAATACATCTAATAACCAAGAGTGAGAATATTAATACATCACATAATACAATCATAATGAATCCATTTTAACAAGTTACAATTGATCCTAACTATACATCATCATTATAATATTACATTACAAGCTCTTGATGAATTATTACATCAAATTTCCCAAATGTGTGGGATAATATAAGTATAATGAAATCTGAATTACAAAGGAACACTGGTACAACTCCCACTGTGGAAATACTGAGAAGACAGGATGTTGATGGGGAACCCAACAGGTGCGGAGCATGTTCCACCCAACCATGTGAATTACAAGCAACTCACCCCCCGTGCTCAGAGGTGACAAGGAAGATAACCCGACCATGAATGCCAAACCGACTCAAAACAACATAGTACAAATACAAACACAATTCAAGGCATACAATGAAACAACCATCAACGTTCACGAATCTCATAACAAGTAAAAGCTATGAAACTCGTCACAATTAAATACAACATTATCAATTAAACAAGTAACTAAATAACAACCATAAATCAAATTCACAAGAATCAGATACAACATAAAGTTTACTATTCCAGAGGCAACCAAAAACCAAGTACAAGGGTGTCTAGTGGAGAGTGTCATCGCATAGCTCTCATGGGATCTACTGGCCCTTCCTCCAACTGAGGTGCCGGCCCCCACGAGAAGCCACTCTCCCTAAGACCCCTAACATCAACTAAAACCAAGCAAGGATTGAACTAAAACAAATAAGTATAATACTCAAACGAGAACATGCGAGGTATTAACCCTCTTGCGACAACACATAACCAACAGTCTTAATAAAACCGTTCAACCCTTCCAAGCATTAACCCAATAAGTTTTCAATTCTAAAAGTATGACCAAGACAAGGATAACATTGAAAGAAATAAATCATGCCTCTAAAGAAGACCAAGTTTAATAATAACTAAAATTGAACTCACAACTTACAACGGGGTTTCTATATCGAAAGGAAAGCCAACGATGATTAAAATGGAAAAATAAACCACTCCAAAGGGTTTCAAGTTCAAAATAACATAACTAGCAACACATTTAATCCTATCTCAAAATCTCTACTCCCACAAAGAATTCTATGAAACAAAATACAAATGATAAATAATTTATCCTTTTTAATTATTAACAAAACTATAATTTCCATTTTTCGAACCAGACGACTTGTATTGTGCTTCTCTATTTCTATCTAATCAACACCATTTAAATCCCTATTTTTTTTTTACAATCATAAGAAATATTTCAATATATCTTTTTAAAAATATAATATATATATATATAAATATATACACACCTATGTATATATCATAATATATATATATACAAAAATTTATTTGTACATATATATTGAAATTATACTGATATTTTGAACAAGTTACATTAAATATATATACATAACAATCTCGTTATTTATTTCCTAAAATTAAAACATATAATAACAAAATATTTTATTAATTTATATTCAAAATTTTTGAATTATATAAATATAATGAAACATAAATAAATATATATATATATAACACTACATATATATAAAAGAATAAAAATAAACTAAAATTTAAATTAAATTAAATTAAAACAAATTTAAAAGGAACTAAGGCTGTCGTATGGGGACTGCACAGCAGTCCCCATGGCTTGTTGTACACAGCAGTCCATACGGACTGCTGCCCACAGCAGTCCGTGTGGACTGCTGTACAGTCCGCAGCCCAATGGGTAGGGGGAAGGGATGCCGTCCTTCTCCTCCCATTTCTTTTTAATTCAGCAAAAGTTTTAATAAGTTTAACATATAATTTTTTTTTATATTTTTTTTTTATTAAAATACGGAAATCATTATTAATAAAAATGCCATTCGTCCTAGTATAGATTCAGACGGCACTATTTGGCCTTTTTTTTACTTTGCATGAAAATCAATATATATTTTTATTTTTAAATACATATTATAAATTAATATAAATATGAATATATATAAATTTATATATATATATATAATTATAAACAATTACAAAGAACACAGTTTTCTATATACATACAGAACAACATATTTTTACAGTATAAATATATTTATGACTATTAAAATAATATTTCAAAACCATCCAAAATACGAAGATTAATTTTATTTTTCTTCACAGAAAATAAAAGAGAGAAATAGGGCATATCTAAACGAAATTCGAAGAGTTTCTTTTCAATGTGTTTGCAAAACCTGATTTCTAAATCCAACATGAATTTTCTTTTCAAAGAAAACTTATTTGTTTATTCATTTTCTAATCTCAAAGAAATCATTTAAATCTAAGTCACAGAACGATTTTCTTCTTCAAACAAAGATTGATTCTAAAACACCTCTTTATTTCTTTTACAGATTCAAGGAAGTCAAAAAGAGAGAATTGAACCTGGAGTCCCGTGCTTATTCGAAAATCTGATGATGCCTGTTGATTCTGATGGCCTCTCCGAAGAGCTCCTCGTTCCTGCTTCGAGAACTCTTCTCCAGAATACTATACTTGAATTTGAATCTCCGACTTTATTCAAAAGACTCCCTCCAAGATTTTTCAACAAAAGAATGAAAATATATATTTTTTTTCCCCAAAAACTATAGAAGATTTCATCAATACCTAACTATTCACTTGTGCCTCTCCTGTCTCAATAATCCTCTCTCTGTGTAAAACTCCAAAAATTTCAATTAAAAATAAAAGATATTACCCATTTTTTTCAAAAGCTCTTGAAAATCATAAATAAAAGAAATTATTTATTTGAAAGCAAGCTTTTCTGTCAAATATCAATTCTCATTCGTTCACACAACTTTTTCATTCTTTTATTTATTTATTTTTCTATTTTCAATTTTTTTTTTTGTTTTAATTTCTATTTTTACAACTTTACTTGCAAAACACATTATCTAATTAATTTAAATAATTTATTCTAACAATTATCCTCAACAAGATAAATAAATTAAAATAATAAAACATAATTTAATATTTTAGTTATCATTTAATAAACTCATGACTTTTAAAAATAAATAAAACATTTAAATATTTAAATACAAGTTAATCTAACATTATAATACATAACATTACCATCATTTAAATCAAATAAATCACAACTTATAAAATACCAACATAAATAATATATGACAAAACACAAACGACGACCACAAAGAATGACAATTACAAGAATGCACAAAACCATTTAAACAAGACAATCTAACATCATGGGATGGGATGACTTCATTGCCACCTCTGTTTCAACATTATACCGTTGGGTTATAGGTGCTCGCCCTGTCCTGCCGAAGCAGTTGGAATCGAGACTATGTACCTACTATCCCTGCATCCAAACAATGTTGTGCACAATATATCTATTTAAATACAAGCACTTCGTGAGAAGGAATCACAGCATAGCAGGGCACCCGTGAACAAGCGGTGCTACACTATCCTTCATCACATCTATTCAAACAATATAATGTAACCGATAAATTAATCATTTCTAAACTAACAAATCATATCATATCATCATGAACAATTACTAATTCACTGCATCACCACCTAATACTGCATCTATATAAAAACATCACCAAATAAATGCAATCATAGTGTAATATCATACTCACAAAATACCATTAGAAGCTCTTGTCCCATCTTCCTCTTCTGATTCCTAGCCAAACTACCTGCACATCCCAGGTGAGAATGGAGGGGTACTACAGTTACACTAAAAAAATTTAGATGCAATGAAAAAAGGATCATAGTGCTATGAGTTTACATTCTAAACTACTATATTAAAAAAAATATGGTAGAGATTAAGGGGTTCCAGGGCCATAGAAATTGAATTATTATTTTGTTAAAAAACATAACTTATAGTGTTTGTTGTAGCTTCCTCAAAAGATTCAACAACACCCCATGGTGTTTTTAAAGTTTTCTTGATTGAAATTGTATGTGCCAGTTTCATGTCCAGCACTGCTCACTTGTTTTTATTGAATGTGCTTGGGTGCACTAGGTTTTAAAGGTGGACAGAAGAGATGACAAATTTTTTGTGATCTGGTACTAAGCCAGCGAAAAGGTAGATATGTTGCGGAATGGTGGTTTAAAAGTGAGGATTTGTTTGGAATTTTGGCCCAGATGATTTAAAAATGAGTGAATACCCAAAACTTGCGTGGTTTTGATGAAAAATGAACACACAAACAAAATAAATTAAAGATGAAAGCCTAAACATATTCAAAATGTGAAAAGTTTTACATTATTAAATAGCTAAGAGAGAGCTTAATATTACCCAAGTGTTTAATTTACTTGACCTTAAAACATGTGCAAACTTGATAGTTGCCACAAATGAGATTATGTCAAATTTTGTAGAATATGCAAAAACACATCTTTGGAGGTTGGGAAGCAACTCCAAGCCTTTGGGTTGGAAATCCAAAGCAAATACAATCCTAAGGATTGGTTATCCCCAAAGAAAGACATAACGCAAGTGCATTATAATGCACTCACATTATTTAATAGTTTTGACATGTTTTGCTTCATTTTGCTTTGTCTTTCCCAAAGTGAGACATAACATGATCGTGTTATGGGTACAAGGAAGAAGTTGGGTACATGAAGAGGGGAGATTTCAGGCAAAACAAATAGTTTCACAAGAAATGCATATGCATTTTCAAAGAAACGCATACACATTATGGATCAGGTACCTGAGCCTAGATCCAAATGCGTACACATTCAAACTCGAGTACGCAAACCTAAAATGCGTACACATTATGAAACATGTACGCATTTCTCGAAAGTATTTTTTTAAATAAATGATTGTATTTCATTTTTCACCATTCTAATCCGCATCTGAGAATAACAAAGGAGAGAGCGTACATGTTTTAAAGGCCTTCATTGAACAAAAAATTGATTGCCACCTCCTCCCATTGACACAACTAACCTCATCAACCTCCAGGTTGGTTGAATTCTTCATTTTTTATATTTTTGTAATTAGTATTCAGTTTTTGTTTGTTTAGTGTATTTTAGTTCAATGTTTTATAGGTTTTAATTGCATTTAAAAAACCAAAAAAATCAACGAAACAAAGAAATTTAAATTGAAAATTGAAAACCATAAAAACTAAACCTTAATTGGACACATTTAACGTAGAAATTTCAAAACCCTAGAAACCCTAGGTTACAAAATTTACATAAGTCCCTAAAAACTAATTTACATAGGTTAATCCTTAGACCTAAACCCTAAAACGTAAACCTAAAACCCTATTTACCCTAATTTATGTAAACCTAAAATAGGCTATTTACCCTAAAATGTAAACCTAAAACCCTAAATTAGGGCTCCTCAAGGAGGTTTAGATTACATTTTATATTTGACATAACCTTCTTTGTATGATTTTTACTCACTCATGGTTCTTAGTTTATTTAGGGTAGAAGTGATGAAAAGTTAAATATTAGGGGCATGTGATATAATAGAAGAGGTAAAATAAGGATGTGTAGTAAGATTTGATGACATAACATGTAGGGAGGGATCACAAATTATAGTCCATAGGTTAGGTACACTTTGGTATGTCGTTGGTGATCCACACAACTACCAATGAAATTCATAATTTATTAATAAAGGGGGTACTAACAATCGATGATCTATATATTAACCAACAAATTGATTTAATTATAATATGTTCACATTTAATATAAATTTGATAGCTAATTTTATCTCAAAAAACTTCATGATTATATAATTTAACTTGAGAAAGTGTACCAGTGAAGTAAAATAATGTGCCTCATGTGAAACTATGTGCTTGATTTAATAAGTTCATATATCATGATGCTAGTTGATATGAGCATGTAGTCACTCTATATCAATGTTGTTAGCTTATATAGTGTATGATGTATTCTCTTAAAAAAACATAGAAATGCAAGTCATGCTTGTTAATCTAGACTATGTGCAATATGGATAGAGCTAGACACATAAATGTTATTAAATCAAATAAATATTAAAATGTGAAGCATGAATTATTTCTACCCATTTCTGTTATTTGGATGAGATCCTTTGTGAATTATGTAAGGGTGCATTATGATCATATTTAAGCCTTAATTTATATGATGTTATTCATAAGATCTATAGGTTGTGTAATCTAATTCCTATTTTAACTCTCATGTGTAGGGGCATTGTTCTAGATTAGGAAAACTAAATGTTGTGCTTTCTCTAAACTTGTGTGTCAAAGCTAACTTGTAGCATGAACATTTCAATTTGGAAAATTCAAATTACTTTTTTGATAAACTCAATAGATGATTCATAAATGCAAGTCAATTCTATAACTAAAGGTTTATTTTCTAAGATTATTTATTTATTGAATTCATCAATTGATTCCTCACTTAGTGGTAGTTAGGTTCTTTTTTTGAAAACCCATGCACGTCTAGAATTTATATAAATATTCAAAGGAAGAGTTTATGTCATAGAAAAGTTTAAAAAAATATATGATTAGAAAAAAAATTGGGTCTAAATCACTTTATATCTCCTCTTCCTTTTTAAATCATCCAAGAGTGCTTAGAGGTCCAAATAGGTTAAAAATCTATCATAACTCAACAACTTATAATTGAAATCTAAAATTCCTAATTGTTAATATATTGAAGCTATTCCTAGAATGTCACATATTTTATTGAAAGCACTAAGTTTAGGTGGTAGGGTTTCTCGTTTACTTGTAAAAATTTATTCATGTGTCTTCTATATGTTTCCATGTCATCAAATCTCTAAATCTAAACCCTAAACCCTAATTTAGCATTCATTTTGTTGTAGGACCTTAAAATGAAATTTGGTTGCCTTAGGCAACTCCACCAAATTTTATTCCCTTAAGCCATGGAACATTTTTTCCTAGTCCACCTTACTAAACATAGATCCCCTTAAGCCATCCTATCACCCTAAATCATAAATTGATGTCTTAAGGGGTCCTAATATGACATTTCTTAAGGGGATCAAAGAAGCTCTCAAAATTTGGTGAATAGAGCTCAAGCTCATCTTTGTTTATTTTGTACATTGCAATTAGGTTACTAGCATATATCTATGTGTCCCTTTGAATGTATTCTATTAATTTTCCATTCTTATCTTTAGTATTCTTTGAAAACAATGAATGAGATTATAAGTTTTAATGTTAGTGTTAAACTTATAATTTCTTGTTAACTACTTTGTCCCACTATAGAGATCTTGTGTCTCTTATCATGAAATTTGAAAATTTAGATAAATCAATTTATGTCCTCGGATTTAATTAAATTTTGTCATACTTGATTAATACATCTATTCATTTTTTTGTAGGACCTTAAAATGAAATTTGGTTGCCTTAGGCAACTCCACCAAATTTTATTCCCTTAAGCCATGGACCATTTTTTCCTAGGACCTTATAGAATCACAGCCATCCTATACCCTAAATGTAAAATGGGCTATATTGTTAAGAAATTTGACATTCTTGAAATTTTGGTGAATAGAGGCACAGTCCATATATGTTGCCTGCCATTTGTACATTCACGAATTAGGTCACTACCATATATCTATGTGTCCCTTTCAATGTCTTCTATTAATTTTCATTCTTATCTTTAGTATTATTTGAAAATAATGAATGAGATTAAATAAATTTTAATAAAACCCCATAATTTCATAAATCTACCCTTCATATTAACAACCCCACACTGGACTCAATTTAATGTGTGTACATGCTATGAATTTTTATTGTTATGGATTTTATAATGTTACAATTCAAATGGTCTTCAAATGAAATATATTTTGAATTTGTGCATGTTCAATGTGATTTTTAAATAACTTTCAAATTGTGTGCATTATATAATTAGTTTGTTGATATATATTTTTTAATTGTTTAACATGTAGTTACCCTATCATTGCTCACATGGATCCATTATTTAATTTAGAGGATTTTATGCCCATTCAAGAAACTCCTATAGATCCCATACATCCCAATCTACCACATGAACATAACCCTAGCACACCTCCACATTCTCCACTACCTAACCCCCCACCCCCTCCTATAGTTGACGAAGATTAATTAAGAGAGAATATATGAGCAAACCTCAATGTCATTCAAGGAAATATAGATCTCATAAAAAATGAGCCTAGAGTCCCTCCTCATCTCGCACGGGTTGCATCTATGATGCAAACTATTGTCAATTTTGTTCAATCTATTGATGCAGACCTAGTTAGGTTCCATCAATGGAAAGAAGAGAGGAGACAATTCTATGTAGATGGATTGTCATATAAAGAAATCCATGACTTGAAAATTACCAAACAAGCCATGTGCCGATATTTTATTAATCCCCAAAAAAACCAACCCATTCCACCCACGAAAAAATGAATTTCAATTTTATGGTTTAGGCACCAGCAGATAGCTACGCATTTTTAGGACAGATGGTGGATGATGTTTGATAGTCCACCACATGGAAACGGTAAGGAGCCCTTATACTTTTTGAGAAAGTTATGGGTTGAGTTTGAGTTGGGTAAAAAACCCAACTATTTTGATATGAGGTCATTTTAGGGAGTTAGGTGTGGCATGTCCCAACATAGACTAGGAGCACATGTCAATCCTTAGTGACATGCTCCAATTGCTACTATTGTTCCTTTTCCTTCTCCTAGTGTTCATGCTACATTTCAACAACAGACTATGTTATTGACATTAGGAGAATTTAGTTCACTTTCAAGACATATCACTCAACAAACTACACATGCGGCCACTAAAGTGGCCAATAGAGAGCATGGAGGCTCGGTCTATAGGGTACTCATACATCCACTTCAGGCAATTCACATGCATTTGGGATGGGATCATACCTGAATTTACTATATTTTGAGGATTGTCCTACACAAGTATGTTCATCTTTTGAACTTAAATTTAATTTAGGTTTGAAATATGAAAAATTCATGTAAATAATAACATCAAATTATATATATAATATAATATTAATTCAATAAGTGTTTGGTGTAGATGTTGAGTGTTGTAGATATGGGCTCACCTTTTGGACAAGTACTTGAACCAATATATATTAAATAATTTGTGTGGATATATATCTAATTTAATTTGAATTTGTACATATGTGTGAATTGATATATTATATCTAGATGTAGGGAGGTCATACAATACCTGGTATTGACCAACCACAAGTTACAGTGGTGATGTGGCTCTGCGAGGGCATCCTCGGCTCAGGTTAATGATGCTTTCAAAAAAGTTCACCAAAGTTCGAAGTCGATAAACGGGCATCATAGATCAATTTATTTTTCATTCCCATACATCAATATTCGTGGGAATTTCATAGGACAGAAGGATGGACGTATCGTGGCGCGCAGGTCTGGAGACGGACTCGAGCAGAGGGTCTTTCCTCAATTCGGGGTTATGAAAGGCGCGTCTGCGGACGCTGGACGGGCGCTGCCGCTGCTCTGTCTTTCTCTCTCTCCTCTCCTCTCTCTACTCTTCAATCAGGGTTTTCACATATTTTTTGCTTTTATGTAATTATCGGGGATGTAGTAGATCGGGCATTTGCATCTTACGAGAGTGATAGGGCCAATTCCACGCGAGTGGTTTTACAATGTTGCGACCCAGTGGACACTAAAATTATTGCACAACTAAAATGTCACATTAGGGCACCTATAGTGGCTAAAACATGAATAATTTGAAGATGATGCAAACTAGAGTCTCGTCGTATTTTTTCTGTAGATTCTAAAACTATTTTTTCAACATTTTTGGAATGATATTGCACTTCTTTTTCCATCTCCCATGAAAACTAGTTTTTTCAAAAAACAACATTTTTAAAAAGTGATGCCCACCATATAATGCATAAAATTTTTTTCCATGAAGGATAAAATTCTAATTCTTTCAAATTTAGATTCGTAGCTTTGATATCTAGTGCTTCCACTTGGTTAGACAATTTTTTATTGAATATTTTTTCTTTAATCATGTTTCGAAGTCAAACCAATTACAATTTAGACTTAGTGTGACCGTATAATGCATAACTCTTTTTTTATATATCGAAATTCAATTTTTTTTTTTGTTGGATCAAGGACTTCAATATCTAGATTACCTCATATTTTCAATTTTTGATGAAATTTTGCTATTTTCCACTTGGTAGGAGACATAAGACCGTTTTTTGATGAAAGAAACTATGTTTTAATAAAACTAAAACAAATACATAATAAAACCAAACATATTAAAAGTATATTTGTGTTGGATAGCTTGTTCCCAGGACTACATGATTTCTAGTTAGGTTTGTGAAGATTCCTCCATTTTCATCCTCAACACAAGCTTCAAAGTGCCAAATTTTAGGTTTTTTGTGTGTTTTAGGGAGGGGATGAGTATTTAGGGGGGTTCGTACGAACCCATAGGGGTTCAAGAAAACCCCTAGGTGTTCATTCAAACCATGGTTCATTCAAACCTAAGTTCGAATGAACCTCTTCAAGGGGTTCGCTCAAACCCAAGTTCGAGCAAACCTCTTCAAGGGGTTTGCTCAAACCCCTTTCATATGCATTTTTTTTATTTCTTAGCGGAAAAAAGTTTAAGGGGTTCGATTGAACCCCTTTTTGGTTCGGTTGAACTTCTAGGTTCATACAAACCCCCAAAATCACTTTTTTTTCAATGGGGTTGTTTTTTCTCAGTTTTCCTTCCTCCATAAAATTCTAAACCACTATTGTGGCTTCACCAGACAGTTATGCTACCCGTTCAAGAAAATGTGCCAATTACAGATTCACATGATCATATGGTAATTTATGCATACTAGAAATCATTTTTACTATATAAATACTAGTTATTTAATTAAATTTATTCTTTTCTAAAATTTTATATTTTCAAGTTTAAATATGTTTAATTATATCAAAATTTCTAAATAAATTTAAATCTAATTTCAAGTTTCTTGTACTCTTTTATAGCATGATGCAGGTACATCTAGTCAACATGGAACAAAGAAGAGACTTGATTTGACTGATCAGCCTGAAAGTTAGATGGTTTTATATTTTATGGACTACAGATCTCTAGTTTTATTTAAATATCTGTTGGACTTGACATATAAATTTTATGGACTATCTATCTCTTGTTTTACTTTGAACATGTTATTATCATATTTTTGTTTATTTATATCAGTTGACTTTAATATGATGATTATATATGGAGTCAATTATGATATCTTGTTATGTTCATTTTCATGATTATATGCACTCATACATTAGACTATTTATATTTTATCTAATTTTCAAGTATTACATGCACTATATAAATTCTTATCTAGAATCAAATTTAATTAATATATATATATATATATATATAAAATTTATCACATGGTTAGGTGAAAAATTAAAAAATTCCTTAAATAGTTTAGATCATATTCATAATAAATTAAGGGCAGGTAATTTTACCTATTTTCCAATTAGATAGCAAATATTTGAATCAATAAACAAAAAACTATCTCCTTGCATGTATAAAATGTATAATCTATACAATTGAATAATTATATAAAATGTGGTAAATAAAAGAAATGAAATGTATAATCTATAAAATTGGAACAAGATATTTAAAAAGTGACATTGAACAAACATATATAATGTATATCAAGATGTTTATTACAACTATATAATATGATGAAACATATATGTGCATGTAGATACAATAAAACTTATCAACTTTTAGGTGAAGACCAAAAATTGATATTTACATAGTCTCTTGATAAAATAATTTTTCAGTTCAACAATCACTTTGTAGATCAACTTGATGAGAACCTACAAAAATAATTAATGTAAGTAACTATAATTTTTAAGAGTCATTTAAGAAAAAAATTCATGCGAGAAAAGAACAGTATATAGTAAATTTCATACAAATTCAAAAGATGTTTGCCATAGGATGGATTAAGGGGACCTAAGAGGATATATAGCTTACAGGGGGTCTTAAGAGAATTCCTTAAGGGGAGTTAAGAGGATAGCTTAAGAGAATGCATCTCATGAACCCTAGGATATGGCTTAACAGGTCCTAAGAGGATGGCTTAAGGGGATGTAAGAGGGTGGATTAAGGGGAGTTGATAGAATGGATTAAAGGGATGTAAGATAGTGGATTAAGGGTATGCATGTCATGAACCTTACGATATGGATTAACAGGCCCTAAGAGGATGGCTTAAGGGGAATTATGAGAGTGACTTAAGGAATGCAAGATTATGGATTATGGGGATGTAAGAGGAGATGACTTAAG
>VDFB02223200.1:0-12086 GCA_007258455.2 Sequoia sempervirens
AGTGGGAGTGTTTATCAATGGATTTCATTGCAGGCCTGCCAAAAGCCCAGGGTAGAGACTGCATCTATGTGGTTGTTGATTGTTTGACTAAGTATGCTCATTTATTTCTGATCAAAGCTACATATTCAGCTACACAGGTAGCAAAACTATTCTTCCATGAGATATTCAGGTTGCATGGGTTACCTCGGAGCATTGTTAGTGACAGAGATAGTTAGTTCATGAGTCACTTTTGGCACGCGATTTTCAGGCTATGTGGAACCGAACTTACTCCAAGTACCAGTTACCACCCACAAATGGATGGTTAGACAAAGATTGTTAACAAATGGGTGGAGGGATATCTCAGAAACTACATTGCAGGGAAACAGAAGGGTTGGGTTAAGTGGATATAGCTTTGTGAGTATTGCTACAATACCACTTACCATCTCTTGATTCAAATGACACCATTTATGGCCTTGTATGGTTATGAGGCACCTAGCTTTTTTATTTGTTGTTGAGTTCCAGTAGAGTGCCTAGTGTTAGGGATATGTTGCAGGAGAACCAAGATATTATGAGGGCTCTTTGTGAAAATATTCAAAAGGCTCAAAACTAGCAGAAGTAGTATGCAGATCAGAAAAGAGTTGAGCATTCATTCAAGGTAGGGGATATGGTGTACTTGATGTTGCATCCCTGTCATCAGTCCACTCTCAAGAAGAGTGGTGTAGAAAATCTTAAGCCACACTACTATGGGCCTTTCAGGATCATTAGGCAAGTTGGAGAGGTGGCTTATGAGTTGGAGTTACTGATGGACAATAGGGTGCATAATGTGTTTCATGTGTCACACCTCAAAAAGGAGTTAGGACATTGTGTTGTTCCTTCCATGACTTTACCACCCTTAGATGATGAGGGAAAGTTGATTCTAGTGCCTGAGGCTATCTTCGATGTTAGGGAGAGACAGTTATGAAGGCGTATTATTAGAGAATATTTGATCAAATGGAGGGACTTTTCGGTTGAAGATGCTACTTGGGAGAGTGAGGAGATCTTACAGTGCTGGCTCATCCTGAGTTGAGATTGCTTAGGGACAAGCAATTTCAGGAGGGGCGGACTATAACGTTAGAAATTTTCCTAGCCATCTCCGTATGATTTCTTAGCCTTTATTCTCTGAAGGCTAAGTGGTGAAATAAGGAGAAAATAATTAAATTAATTATTTATTAAGTCATGAAATAAATTTAAATTAAAAGGTGACTTTATATTTAATTAATTTAATTAAGTGATTAAATAAATTATTATATCATAAGTCACTAAAATAATAAAATTAAAGTGTATTGAGAAAGCTTCTAGATTGGTGCCCTAAACTTGGTGAGAAAAGTATAAGTAGAAGGGGTTGTCATTGATTCATCAAGTTGGATATTTTGATACTTGATTTGGTATGCTTGTTGTGGAGAATCCTAAGGTTTCTGCAGAATACATTTGAGGTCTTTGGGTACGAAGTATCCTATTGATTTGCATAACTGACATAGTGAAACTATCTACTGAAGGGTTGCAACCATTTGAGTGAGTGGTACTTCAGTCATTCACATTGTGCCAAAATTTGTGGCCAAAGGCCAATTTTGTGTTAGTTCAATTTAGGAGTTTTTGCATATCAGTTGTAGATATCATTAAGGGTCACACTTGCATCGATTGATAGCATAGAAGGAATTTTGGAGGTGCATTAGAAGTTTGATATACATTGTAGATGTCTGATCAGAAATTATAGTCATACAAGGGTGCCATAGAAGACCACAATTTTGCTTGCCAAGGGTCATATTTGCATTGATATCCTCTTCCAACTAGAGCACTTCACTCTTGAGGACATGTCAATGATATTTGATGCTAGAAAGAGGCTAAAGAAGGTTGCAATAATTTTTATATTGATGCTTTGGTTCAGAATAAGGGTGGCTGGAGTAGTGCATCGATTTGGTTAAGAGGAGGCATTCCTTGTACTGCCATTTCTTGCTACATCAACTCCAATCCTAGGCACTTCTATTCCAGGTTCATTGTATTGCTTTGCATTCAAATTTAAGTTATATTACAGCTAGTGTTAATGGCAGCCATTGTGCTCAGAATTAGGAACTCATGAAATTGTAATTCCAAGAGTATTGGCCTTTAGATCAACATTGTATTAGACTTTACATCATAATAAAGGAGCTATAAGTTGTAGATCATATATTTGTTGTATTGAGTAAGTTTGCATCTTTCATGATCATCATATTAGTATTCATGCCAAGTGTTGGTAAAAATGCTACTTGGTTGTAGGTGCATATTTCTTATGTAGATGTTCATGTATTGCATTCCCAAAAGACAAAAGAATTGCATTGTCATCTTAGATCTTTGCATGTACATTGTAGAGTAAATTTGCAAGCATTTGAACTTATTTGAAGACCATTTGAATTCAATCAAGAAAACTGAAAAAATACAAAACAAGATAAAGGGGGTTGTTGGGAAAGTGTTTGACAATATTCCTTGAAGCCTTAAACAGTGAATTAGGGTGAAATATTGCAAGTGTATTACAATGGTTTCAGAAGTGTGAGCAGTTTCATTTTGGTCCATCACTCTCATTTAGGTGAAAAGCCCTAAAGTGTTAGAAGGACATAGCAACCAAGATCTTTGTTTCGCATTTTAGTAACCTTGACGAGATTCCTTGAAGACAAATTTACATCAGAAGTAGCAAGGGATATTACAAAAGTCAAACCAGTTACAATTTAGACATGGTTCACTAGCTAAAACATAACTTTTTTGTATATATCAAAATTCAATTTTTTTTTGTTGGATCAGGGACATCAATATCTAGTGTACTAATATTTTTCAATTTTTTTTTATAATCTTCTATTTTTCCACGTGCAAAACAAATAGCTTGATTTTCAGTGAAAAACCTATGTTTAATCAAATTAATTTAAAAAAATACATAATAAAACCAAAACATATTAAAATTATATTCAATGGATAGCTCATTCCGAGGACTCCCATCATCCAGTTGGGTCTATGAAGTCTCCTCCATTTTCATCCTCAACCCGAGCTTCAAAGGCCAAAATTTTGCAGAGATTTGGTAGAAGAGGGGGAGAAGGGGGGAAAAGGGGGGTTCTAGCAAACCAGGGTTCACTAGAGCCCCCCTTCTAGCGAACCCCCCTTTAAATGCAATTAAAAAATAAAACCCATTGAATGGGGGTTCGCTAGAAGGGGGAGTTCTAGCAAACCCCTAGTTCTAGTGAACCCTTTAGGGGATTCTAGCGAAGCCCCATAGTTCTAGCGAACCCCCTAAAGTGTTTTCCATCTAAAAATGCATTTTTCCTTCCTCAATGAAATTGTAAACTAGTTTTTTGGGTTTACCCGTAGCTTAGAAACTAGATTCATTTTTCTACAAATTCTCTTTTTACATATTTTTGAAATTATGTTAATAACCTATTCAATTTTTTCTGTCAAGATGTGTAACTCTATTTTTGTGAATTTTCATTGCTACTTAGGGGCCTAGCTTTCCCACCATGATCTTGCACTGACCCAGAGTTGAACCAATTTACCATATTTACTAACTCAAATAGAGACATTCCAATGGCTCTTTTTTGCGTAATCATATCTGACCATAAATCCCCATATAACTTCTTGTGCTAATTCTTTTCATTTTCATCTACAAGCTTCTTAATGATTGACACCAATTTTTTATTGCTAGATTTAGCTTGACCATTACCCTATGGGTAATAATTAGATGAATGAGCTGGAGAAATTTCATGTTCATAAAAAAAAGATGATCTTTGAGGATGAGAAATTTTTTGCATTATCTATCACTAACTTTTGGGGAACTCGAAAACATACCAAGATGTTCTCCTTAATAAAATTGCAGGTTGCTTCTGAGGTAGTACGCTTCATTGGTATAACCTCAACCCATTTAGTAAAATAATCTATAGCTATCGGGATATGGGGGTATGTGCCAGATCATCATGGAAAAAACAGGCCCTTAAGTGGCAAAAAATTTAGAAAAATTAGAGCTAGGCAACTTGATGTAAAAATCTGAATAAGTTATCTATATTATTTCAAAATATGTAGAATAGAATCTATAGCAAATTAGATGTAATTTCCTAAAATACTAGGTTTTTTTTAAATCTATTTAGTGAAATTTGAAATTTCAATGTAATAGCACTTAAATTCAGGAAAAAATAAGAAGTAGGTGCAATGACCACCTAACCACAATAAAATGATAATATTTTTATAATATTTTACATATAAGAGTAGAGGGACTCATGTCCAGATGTGATGCATATTTTTTGTAATTTTTTAAAGTAAATAATTAATTATATTTTTTATTACAACTTTTTAAAAATATTAAAACTTGTATCTGTATTCCTTAACTTGGTCAAATTTCATGAAATTCAATTTTTTTAATCCTATAGTGTGAAGCATAGAGATGTGACATGTTTTAGATTCAAAAAATTGATACCATTTTAAACTATAGATGTTTTCAATCAACATATCAATTGGGACTTAAATTAAGTAATTCAAATAGAAAATGAATAATAATTATTTATTAAATTCAAAGTAAAGTAGAATTTATATTGGTGGAAATCTGATAATCTCCTTTAAAACCCTTTTCATTTCATCAATTTTGGGTTAAAAAAAATTCATCAACCACATGTACCATCATATCACTTACATATCGCCACTTTTTGGCCCATCATGATCTTGCACATACCCATGGGTGTGACCAACATTTGGAGTAGGCTTAATTGGCCCCATGAAATCTAACCCCTACTATTGAAAATGCTCTTCAATCACTATTAGTTTCAAAAGGAACAACTACAAGTTGAGGTTTACCAACAAATTATTTGTACTCTTTGCATTTAGATATTGAATGATAAGCGTCGTTAAACATATTTGGCCAATAATAACATTATCTAAGAATTTAAAAGTTCATTAGTGAAGATGAGAAGTGGCATCTACAAACCTCATTATGAAGTCTTAGTTGGAATTAGATCTTATCTTATGTTTTGTCATTTAATGCTTGTGTCATATGTCATAAATATTAGTTGTCTCATGACATATGATTTAGATACTTTTCATGATCTTCTGTAATCCTATGTCTCATATTGGCTATATAATCAAGGGTTCTCATGTGTAAATAACAATCATAATCTATCATTTGCATCCTTTGATTGAATAGCATTATTCTTTCATAGGTAATATCTCTTGTGCTTTCATAAAGTTCCTAGATCTTGTCATGTGGCTATAATCTTTAGTCAAATATTGTATGGTTTAGAGTATTCTATACCAACTCTTATATGATATTAGAGCTTGTGGGATTGCTTCTTGTTAGTGTAGACACCCAAAATTGGCCCATTTCATTATTTAGGCATTTATCACATTTTCACCACATACCTTCATTTTATCTAACACACTTATATTTCATTTTCCTCTTCATATCTTTAATTAATAAAATAAATTTTATTTATTTAATTAATGCTCATTATTCTTCTATCTTCCATCAAATTATTAAATAATTTTAAATTATTTAATTATTGTATCTTTCTTCTAATAAATAAATAAAATCAATTATTTTATTTATTGATTCATCATTTTTCTCCCCACCATTGATCATCCATCTTGCAAGTCTATAAATTAATCCACAACCAAGCCATTTGCATGGATGAGCTTTCAAGTACCCTTACTCTGTCGAATTATCTCTACAATCTTTCATCCATCATCTTTCATCTATCTATTTTTCCCCTATCATCTACATCTTATTGTTATGTTGTTGAATTGAGCAACCAACATATCAAATCAATCAATCCATTCATCCATCATTGCATCTATTTGAGGTATTGAAGATTTGGATTAGGTAATGCATTTTATTGTTTTATCATTTTTATCTATCCAAATTTTCCATATACATTTTGGTGAACCCTGCGTGAACATTTCTAATGCCTTGCTCGATAAAGCTTAATATTTTGCATGGAAGTTTTCGCATGATATAATGAAAGTTTTTTAGTTTGCATGAAATTTTCTAATGCATTGCTCTATAAAGCTCAATATTCTACAGGAAAGTTCTTTTCAGAAAATCTAGGCTACACATAATCTGCTAACAAGACAATGCATGCAACCTCTATTTCTTAAGGTGTTCTGTCATGAAAGATCGTGAGATTTTTCTATGCAATCACTTTTAACATGCATTCTTGCCTTGGTCACTGCCACACAACTAGATATTTTTATTAGCCCATTCTTTTATTTTTGAGTACATTTTTTCCTTTTGAAGCATTGAAGTTGAAAAATTATGCTTTATGACCCCAACATCAAAGCACAAACTTTATTAATTCTGAGAACATTTTGGCATTTGAGGCATTGAATATTGACCTACCTTGGTCGATCTTACACAAGAAAGGCCCTTCTCCATCTTAATTTCAACCTGGTGCAGTTCACTTATGCTTAGAGGTTTGAGGGATTCTTTTGTTAGTTGTCTAAATTAAATCCATATAGAACCACCAGTTTTTTCTTTAATATCATAAATTATGCTTTGAAGCTCTTAAAACTACTACTCTTTATGATCTACTGCCCACCATGATCTGTTGCTTCTCTCTAAATTTTCATAGCATCAAGCAAAGTTTACAGAAGTCAACATGCAGCGCTATCTTCTTCTCATCAAAGTGCCATAGTTGATAGTTGGTTGAACATATAGAGTGCATTCATTAGATTTAATTTAGATTTCAGTTAAATTTAAATTAGATTTCAATTAGATTTGATTTAGTTTTCTTTTGATTTAATTTTCTTTTTTTTCTTTTGATCATAACTTGGTCATACAGGCTCAAAATCATGCAAATGAGGACTTATCGGAAATTTGACAGGACGAACTTCATAGTTGTGCAACTTTTATTAGGTGAATGTGTCATATTCTAGCCTTTTTTTGTAGTCAAAGTCAAACTTTCATTTAAACTTCAAATGAGCATATCTTGAGCAAAATTCATCTAATTTCAATGAATTTTTTTTAAAAGTGCATGAAATCTTTTGAATTTTCTACTCATGCAATCTATTCAGTTGTATCAGGTCATCCCAATCATATTTTATCAGAGTTCATCTTTTTCATATCACACTTTTCTATGCAAGTTTACTTCTTGTTTTTCGATATGATGGCTTCTAGGTGCATCAAAGGAGTTGGAGTGGCATTTGGATCAGTCACACAACAACTTGGAAGGTGAAAAAACAATCAGGTGCAATCATTCCATCTTTCATCTCTAATCATTGCTTGCAAACACATTTGGATTTTTGGCTTAAAACAAATCTTGTCTTCAATCACATATCAAAAATTGGGTCTAAAATTAACCATTTTCTTCAATCACATCTTGATTTCAGATCTAAAAGGAACAAGTGCTTGAATTTTTTTACACAAATTTCAATTTTCTAAAGGGAAATTAACAACTGCGAGTGTGAATCAAGTGTGTGTGTAATAAAAAATGCCTCACTTGGTTTGCTTTTGCCATACCCTTCTTAGGAGGCCTTCTTAGAGACACGCCACTCCAAGGGATGACCTCAATCGAAGTGTAAATCGAAAGACACACTCCTTTGGGATTTGAAATCTTGTCACTCTTGGCTAAGCCCCAAAGAACTTTATACCTTTGGGAAGTGAAGGTGAAGGGTGGGTTACCCCTTTCTCCCAACTGTGTGGCAGGATTTTGCTTTCAAATCATCCCTAGTCAACCTTGTGCATCCTAGCTTAAGACCTAATTGACCATACCTACTTGACTAGTTCTAGGACTTGTTGATGTGTCTTCTTAAAGTGTGTACTCAATCATCACATTCATAATTTCAAATTCAAACTTGCTTATGTGTCTTGCGTGTGTGATTCATGTGTGTATATGTGTAATCATTTGTTTGCAAATTGCCAAATCAAGCTATAAACACCAACACATAAACATATCATTCTAATCATCTCTAACCATCTCTAAACACCTCAAAACATTTCCAAAACCATCAACCAAATGTGTAACCGTTATCCTTCATATTCATTTGTGACCCATGAATGAGACCAAAAGATTGAATATTTTGACTATCCTTTGAAAGAGCCTGAAAAAAAATTAGAATCCCAACATTTAAATGAAGTGATGCAATCATCTCATGAAAAGTCTTTATCACCAACAAAATCTACATCATCCAAGGTCAATGTTTTTGAATTTTTGCAAAGGTTAAATGAGAAGCCCAAATCTAAGTCCTCAAACACAAATAATATTGAGCAATCCTACCATGGCATGCATCTATCTTCATCCCTCATAAGTCAAAATAAAACTCATGAGTCTTTCACCCAAGTTAAGGAATATATCCAACCATCCTCTCCCATCATACCATCTACATCCAATATGTCATGTCAATCTCTTAGTCCAAAGCATGCTAGCATAGACTCCCCTACACATCAAAATCAAAGTATTCTTTCCACTCCATCCAATGATACCAAAATTCCACAACCCCTTCCAATCTTTGACCAAGATTGCATCTCACAAGAACCTCATAATTATCCCCTTATCTCTTTTTGTTCCATCCAAGATGATCCCCTTCCATCTCAAGAGAAAAGTATCCTTCCAAGTCCTCCTTCCACCTCATCTAATGAATCCATATCATCTCATGATTTCATTGCATCCCAAGAGCATGATAGTTCTTCCATCATATCTAATGATGTCCTACCATCTAATGATCAAGATATGATTTCCAAAAAATCTCAGTATTCCCTTCCTCATCAAGATCAAGATATACCTCCATTTAAAGATACCCTTTCATTCCATGATGATGTTCATCCTTCTCATGATCAATATATTCCTTTGATACCACTTCATTATGGTTCCATACCTAATAAAGATCAAGCTACTCCATCTCCTACACCTCGTGATCCTTTTCCAAGTCAAGATCAAAGTACCCCATCATCCCCATGTCAAGATCCTATCACCCATCCTAATTCCCCTTATGATCACAATCCTCCACAAGATTCTATCACCCCTTTTCAAGTTATCCATGAGCCCCTTACCTATCAAATGGGTTCCCTCACTTTTATCCAAGGTGGTTTACTCCAAGATCTTTTTATTCCTTTGATGCAGAGCAAGAGAATTCACAATTCAACAAACTAAAAACTTATTTAGAGGCATACAACTTTAAAAAAAAAACTCTTCATTATTGATTCTCAAATGTGACTGACATAGGACTGTATCTACAGAACAATCTTCAAAGTACACTCAAAACTTATTCTATTTCCAAACCTAATCATAAAAGGATTCCAAATACACCATTACACCCTTTCAAAATAACAACATACCAAGAGGACTCACATACAATTGGAAAAACTCATTAAGTCACCAAAGAACACTATTTTTTCCAGATTTTTCCCAAAAACCAGACCTAGGGCATCATTTTTCTCCCTCCAAACTTTATGCTTCACTCTAAAACCAATTAGAACATTGAAAAGACTAGGAAAACTAACATTTCACAAAGATTTAGAATTTTACCATGGTGGAATGGGATTTTATCACCAATTTTGTGTCAAAACCCTTGTTTGCTGGAATTTCAGACCCACTTTCAGTAATTTGTTCATATCTCCCTTTATATTTGATGAAATAACCTCAAACCAATGCCAAAAGAAAGCTAACTCGTTCCTCTATCCAACCATATAATATTTAGTACATTTCAATGCTGTACCTGCACATACAATTCGCTGCTACAGGACTGTTACAGTGAAAATCTGGAAATTGCAGCCACTAAAACCTTCATAACTTTCATTCTACTCCATGAAAATGAATGAAATAAAAACCAAAACAAATTAGACTCTTAGTTATATAATTAAAAATACTTTTCTTTCATAATAATTCCATACATTTTCTGTACAAGATCAGATATTCACGTTTTATCAGAAAAAAACATAGAAATTTGCATGAAAAATTGGTTTTTCTCATTGATCTATCCATCATTTACATCCCTCTCCCCCTACCTCGACTTGTGAGAGGCTTATTTATGCCTTGAAAACAAAACTAACTCATAACAAATTCCTACAACTAATTCTAACTTCCACCTAACTAATGAACTTATCATTTACTCTCTTTTGCCTTTACAACAAGGTTTACAAGGTTTGTGTTTTTCCACCTTTTGAATAACTTATACTATTTCCTATCAAATGATTAAAATGGTCTTGAAAGACCTTATCTAATGATACCTAGGAACTTTTAACTACTGATTACAATTTTTTTCCTTATGGAGGCATGTGATCAAATAGGTTATCCATCGCTATATCATGTCCACGATGATGGACTTGCATCTTATTTCATAAATATTACATATCCCATTGTAAGGTAATCAAGTATGAACTACAAAGGAAAAGGATTATGCCTTCATGAACAAGGTATCGTAGAACCCCTTTATATCCAATAAAATCCATATTATCATGCCCTTGGTTATACACCTCATGCTCAAGAAACTGGTACCCATTGTAATTCCAAATTCCATCAAAATAAGCCTAAGTATCCTAGTCCATCAAACCTTCCATCTATCCTTGGTCTTTATCATCCAAACCCTAGTTCATCAACCCTTCTATCAATATTGGATCCCTACATCCCTCCATCTCATATTCATCAAGAACAAAAAAGGCACACATCCTTGATGTCCTCTAAAAATTCTACGTACATTAACCCATCCATAATACCTCCATATCATTCATCTCCATCCACCTATCCCATTGCTCTTGGAAGCAATTTGGGTGCCAAATGTCAAAAGCTTCCATATCAAAATCCACAAATATCAAAGGATCAACATATCTCCTTGAAGAGACATGCAAATTTTTTTTTTAAAATGATCCAAAGTCAAAATAAAAAAATTCAAAGCCCACAAAGGCCCACAAAGCAAAAAGAAAAATTTCAAGGAAAAGGATGCAAAACCAAAAAAAAAAATCTCAAAGGCCACAAAGGCCCTGAAAAAATCAAAAGTCAAAGCTATAGTTCCTAGAAGTCTCATAGAAGTAATAGAATCTAAATTGGCATCCAAATTTGCTAATCCAAAAGCTTCCTCCAATCTTCCATCTAAAAACATGTCACCTTACAAATCCATTTTTCCTCCATCACTCCACCACCCTTCAAGGTGTGTGTCAATGTTGATCTTGCCATCCTTTCCATATAACCATCAACAGGAATTCCAACATCCATCCCCCATTATCCTCCTTTAATCCAAACCTATGCATAATTCCTTAGATTCTTCCATCATAACATTATTCTATCAACATTTATGAGTCTAATTCTCATTGCCATGGTTTATTAGAGCACATATTCAAGGTATATTAGCCATGAAACTTGATGCTTGAGTCCTTCCTCCATCTCCCTACCATGCATATATTATCTTCCATATTCATTTATCCCTGTCCATATCCTATCTTTCATATTCCTCTTGTGCTTTACACTTGGGGGAAAGTTTTGTCCATCTTATCATTCATATTCATTATCCTTTTTACGTTCATTCCTCACATTTCCACCTTTGATCTTGACAAGGCTTAGGAACTTCTTGAACATCATATATATTATCTTATACACTGTATCCAAACCTTCCATACCATATCCACCATCATATATCTTATCCTATAAACTTTATTCAAACCTTTCATACCATATCCTCCATCATGTATCTTATCCTATTCATTTTATGCATATCTTCCATGTCATATCCTTCACCTTATACATATTCCACCATCCTATCTAAATGCATCCTTTCTTCCCTTCCTTGGTCTTAATGAGGAATAGGGGAAAAATACTTAGGCGTTGTGTCCATATCTTATCTAGTTGATCTTGAACATCTTATTCATTATCCTTATCCTTGCATTCTTCCATTCCATATCTCCTAGCTTATCAATATCCCAATCCCATTTCCTTCCTTTGTTCTTGATGAGATTAGGGGAAAAATTACAAATGCATGCTTTGGATTTCCTTTCATATCCTTATGCGTTACCATTCCATCATAGTTCACATCCTTATCATTTATCCATGATTACACTACCCCAAGGTGGGCCATCATGTCCCTTTGCAACTTTGAATCTTATCATGCAAATCATATTTGAGCCTAGTTGTAAAACATTATTC
>VDFB02223203.1:0-20263 GCA_007258455.2 Sequoia sempervirens
TTATTATGCATGTTATATTTATTTATAAATATAGCCTTTTACACATGTTTTGATGCTCATCTAAAATTTATATGTTTACATGATTACTAGATTCATTATTCAGAACGATTTTCTTATTCATGGCCCAATTATAACATGATTTGATATATTGTGTATGCTTACATGCTTACATATTATTTGATTACCTTATAATGAATCATTTTCCTCTCCTATAATTCCTTTCATTCATTGGATAAAACCAAGAGACATTTGTTGTTGCTAACACTTTTCATGGTCAAGATTTTAGATAGCAAAATTTGTGCTAAACAAATTTAAAGATCATTTTCATATCCAAAAAAAATAAAATCATTTTGTAGTAATAAATCGACATTGTCTGGAGTTTTATAACATTGCATTACCACATTGTGCACATGTAATTTTATCTTATTACATGACTACTTTATGCAAATTCTTATCACATGTTACATTGCAAAGAGTTTTCATCACATTACCAACATCTCACAAATAGTTTCATTTAACATTCCATAGAAGCCGAAAATATTCTTGTGCCAAATTACTTTTTTAGATAGCACCATAAACAATTTCTTAGTTTTGCATATTTTCATTATTACACAGATTCCTCATCACACATTTTTGTTTGGTTGTAGATTTTGATAGGGTGCCGCTACCAAGGAGATTACAAAACAAATCAACAATGATTTATTACTTTACATGAATCAATATCCTTTTAGTTAATACATGAATATTTAATTTTCATGTTAGTTAGGAATGTGCATGTACTTTGAAATACATACTCATATTAGATTTGCATACACATCAAAGAGGAGGGAAAATGTAATATATACTGATACCAATTTTCATTTAGTTTTGTGGCCACCTTAATGGGAACATCTTAATTTAATAGTACATTCACAATTGACATATTCTTGTGTTAAGCTACTACATGTATGCAAATATAAAATATAGTAATGGTGTGGTTGATAGATTACTATTAATTATTTAATAGATCAATAATCTATTGAAATTCCTTTGGACAATTTGTCTCAAGAGTAGCTAACATCACTAACTCCCAAATACAAGAGTTGTTCACATAGTCAAAGTCACTTCTCACTTCTTTAACAAAACGAGTAGGCTCATCCATCATATGAAAAGATTATTGATTCATTTGGTTGAATTTCTCTTATGTAGTGTGGCATAAAAATTGATACTATCATGTTTTTACATTTGGTTGGGGGTGCTTGTGTCACTTACTATCTAGGACTCTCAAGATGTGTGAGTGGCTCGTGATCCTCTCTTTATCAAATTCTATAAGTGAATTGTTCCTCACCTGCAATATAATCCACTTGCCCCTATTTTTAATATGATTGTATTTGCTTTAAAAATTATCTTAAAAATATTTTAAAACTTTTGCGTGTATTTTGATTGGCCATACATTCCAATAAACCATATTTTATTGTTAATCTTAATAGTTATAATCAATTTTATAAAAATCTATATAATACAATGACAATACAAAAATATCAAATAGAGGCGACAACAATTGTTGATTGGTATGGCTTTCCAGGGATGGAATTTTTCCTGCCGAGGCTGCTGTTTATTTTGACTGTGATACTTGCTCAACTAATTTAGGAGTTATTTGTGGAGTTGATGACCCCACAAATGTTTAATTTTTTTTGTTTATTTTTATGTAGCTAGCTTAAATTTGTATTGTACAATAAAAAAATAGAAAAGGAAAAATGAAAACAAATATTAAAAAATAGGGAAATTTTTTTTGTGGAGCCACATGGCTGCTTTCTAATATTCCGATTGTTACTTATTTCAGTCCCCACTTTTCCACAATTTATTTTCAATTCCTAAACAATAGTATCATTATAATGAGGAAAAGATTCCAAATTCTCATTTCGATGATTAAATTTTTGCATGGGAGTCCCAGCACTTAAATTTAAACAGAAAATAGATTTAAAGCAACTCCAGGAAACATGAGATTAGAGAAAAAACTAGATAAAATCACAGGTATTCAAAGCTTTTTTGGATTTATGTTAGCAATTAAAGAAGTCATCTTGTAACTTAAATGTAGTTCAAAATAATTTGAAGGAAATAGCTTATGACTATAATTACTTTACGGAAACCACCCAAATAATAATGATAAAATTTTTCTTAATAAAGACCAATTTGTGCTTGGTCTAATTAGCCACTCCAAAAATATTATTGATGTTGATTAAATATTTCCAAAAAAATAATATTATAAATCTTTTTTTTTTTTTGGTGCTATTAGAATATTTAATAAAATATTATTTATAATTATAATTTTTTAATTCAATATGTGGAATATTTTGCAGCTTGTATTCGATGTTATGTATTGTCTGAGCGGTCTTAGGTATATTTAAGAAGACATATTTTTTATGAATTGTTCTTGAGAAAGTTATAAAAAAAATTAAATTAAATTAAATTGAAATAATTTAATATCCTCTGTTTGAGCGAATACTTCTCCCTTACGCATTGCTTATTGAATTTCAAACATCTGCTACACGAGCACGCATCTAAAATACAGAAAATAAAGAAACACTGGATCAAAAAAACTTCGAATCCATGACAAGTATTTTCAAGTACCATCGCGAAAAATAAAGATTTTTCAAGGAATCTTATTATATAAAATATATAGAAAAAAAAAAAACAGTTATTGCTGGTGTTTTCGGATCACGAAAAGATCCATTTATTTTGTAGAGGCCTAAACGATGTAATCAAACAATCTCCCTATTAAAATCTGTGCTAAAAAGCGTTGAACAGGATCGTTCTTCTTGGCCATCAAGACAAGATGCCCATGAACAAAATCCGCTCATTTTTATTCATTCACAATATAAATGAGAAGGTCTCTAGTAATCCATGTGCTTAGCGCCTCACTGTAAAAGGCAGGCAATAAAAGCAACGAAGGATCCCACGAGACCAGCGGCTAGAGATGGCGTCATCGCCATGGAAGCTGCGCCTGTAAATATTGCTGGACTAGGCGCCTCTGCTTCCTGTGCACTCACCACCACCACCACCATCATCATCACAACTAATATTGCTATGAAGCTCAGCTTTTCTGCTGCTCCTACCATTTTAACAGAGGGTATTTCACAGATCACAAGTTTCTCAGAAGTGGAATACCTGCAGCTTTGTGATCTCTCACACCCTATTCAAATATAAAGGAATATTGTGAAGAGAAGAATTAGTGGTGTACAAGGTTAGCAGAGAAGAGGGATATATAGGTATACTGCAAAAGCCCCCCGCCTCTTAACACAGTTTGGAAAAAGTACGTTGGGTGGCGGTAAATTTGAATTGTTCCCTAGGGAGCGAAAATGTGTGTTGGAGAAAGTCGTCTGGGAATAAGTCGTAAGTTCTAGAGCCGGCTTAGCATGTGCAAAAAAGTCTATAAAAAATGGTTAATAAAAGATTTTTTCTTTTTTTATAGATAGCGACGTGTTAGACCGTAATGAAGATGTCAAACGATGTTAAAAGCGTCATGTGTCCAGTGCATGCATGGTAAAAACGTATTCCAAAGGAATTGGTGAATGTTACGTAAAACAATCGTTAAAGAGAATTTTCTTAAATTCAAGTGTTGCAAATTGGACTTTAGGGCAGGCAAATTTTCATGTAACGAAGTTCCCAAAACAAATAAAAACTCTAGTACCTAACACCACCAAACTTTCCTTGATACTTCTGAAATGTATTGTGTCGGTTCCAACCCTTAAAAATAATAATTATAAGAAAAAACTGGTTGGGGTATTTATTATATTGAAGTTAATGTTGATTCTTTATGACAGGGAGTGATCTTTTCAAATCAACCACTCATGTATTGATAACGATGTAAGTTGATATAATTTATTTTAGTTGGCAATTTAACTTTTGTTTCCTTTTATTACATGTTAGTTTTTCCCGGTCAAACATTACATCACAAAATATTTTGCATAGCGGTTCTAGAAGTATTAGCATGTTCAAGGGTGGTGATAAGGAGGTGTATTGTATTTAGGTTAGAATAAATTTAGTAGTTTTTAATGGGTTTATATTGTCCATAATGTGTTACAATAAAGGTGTCACTATATGTTATAGTGCGCAATTAAAGTTTCATCATGTGGTCAATGTGGCGTAGATAAGGACCTATTCACTCTAAAGCTTTAGTTGTTTGTTTCTTTTTATGTGCCACTAATCAATAAAAGACATGTAGTTATGTGGTGGGTTCATCTAATGCATCATGTGTATGAGTACAACCCCTTATATACTCAGTGGTTATCCTATTGCTCTTACCCATCCACATTGTTTGGTGCTACCCCAACTTTGTTTATGTATCAACCTAGGATTGGTCTATGATATCATAAGAACATTCCACATATTAAAAACATGCATTAAAGCATAACTAAAAGTGGATTTTTGTAAGATGGAGCAATTGAATGATTGAAATTGTGATTAATTTTCCTATAACTTCATTTATGCATAATTTAAGTTTTAGACTAGGCTACTCCTTTCTTCATTAAATTCATCTAAATTTCACAAGTCAGTGGATGATGTGTTCTTTAATTAGTACATATATATTCATAATGGTGTGTTCTTTTGATTCTATATGGTGATCATGGAATTGGATAATGCATAACTTAGCCAATTGCTTTGGCTAGTTCCCATCTATTCCTCTCCACACATGAGTCTTAATATCAATTCTATATTAAATACATTGATGGGAAATAGGTGACAAAGTAAAGCCCTCATATTAGGTAGAATTATCAAAATTCAACAACTTTAATAGCAAAGGATCCATCTTTCCCAATCACATGACAAAGTTAAAAATACAATCAATGAAGATATATGACAACCTAATAAGTTTACATTTGCTAACATATATGTAAGAGAGTTCATTTGAAATGGTACATTGTAGGCATATAAACATTTGTATGTAAGAAAATACTCCCTTAAGGGAAACTTGAAGCCTCTAGGCCAATTGAGATTAGGGAATTCGAACAAAAGAAACTCAAAAATACTAAGAAGGAATATTGAGAAAGCAACAATTAATTTAATGACTTCTCACAAATAAGAAAACTTAAATTATTGATTTCATAACCTATGGTAAATAAAACAAATAGGTGAGATTCCTTCCACTGCTTAAGCTTCTAAGGTTACCAACCCTTCTCTTTACAAAATGCTTCGCCTCTTTAATGTGAATGAAGGATTGTCATGGTGTTGTAATTGATACTACTAATCTATATAAAGAATTAAGAAAAGTGAGATTATCCATGGGGAGCTACATTGAACACAACACACCATTTGATTAAGAACCTAAAAATTGACCTTCAAGACCTCTTTAGGGTTCCCATTACACACAAAAGTGTGATTCCTAGTAGGGAATTTATTCTAGGACAAGTTAATAATACAATAAACCTATCTCTTTTCAATATGTGACTTTTATTAGGATTAAGATGTCATTTACCTTGCAATATTATGTATAGTTAATTTATCTCAAACACTCAAGTAAAATGTCCTTGGATGTCTAGGGTGTTATTAGAAATGAAATTACAATTAGATTCCTTAGGAATCTTGGTATTAGTTGTTATATGCATTCATGAAGGTGGAGAACAATGGTGATAGATTTGAAAACTCTAATTCCACTAAAGTGTCTCATGCTAAATTTAGGGTAAATAATTTAACAGACTACAAATATTTAAATTTGAACCATATAAACCCTAAATTTATATCAATGTTTACTTATGACATTAACAACCTTATAAAACCCTATACTATATTAATATTTGCACAAAATTATCCACTCCTAAATATTCTTTAGAGTTATTTATATATCCCTAAAATGAAAAAAACCCTAATCAACTCTACATAACCTAAGAAAAAATAGAAATTCCTCATGGCATTAACAAAAATAACAATCCATAATGGAAGATAAACTATAATTGTATTTATGTCAAATGGTCTAGAATGCTTTACAAACATTTCTACCACAACTATAATAGGTTAAAATATAGTTGTCACAAGAATAACATCCCATAATTGCACAATTGCATAACAATCTTAAGGGAATAATATTCATAGGAAATCCAAACTACATATTATATATTAAATGGAATACAATTATAAATTGTTACAATATTTTTCTACAATAGCTATGGAAAATACAAGCACAAATGCTTACACCCATGAAAATTGTAAGTGTCATGTAGACTCTATATTATTGATTTTACCCATAATTAAAGCTCAAATGGAACCTTTATGTGAGACCACTGGACTTCAACTGAAGAGGTTCCATCCTCTAACATGAGATGTATGGGGTTTTTGTTCCCCAACCTTCACAAATCCATGGATTTTCATCCTTATATCTAGAGACTTTAGCAATGAGTATGCACGATGATTTTTGGATAGGGTTTGTCTTGGTTCTTTCAAAGATGGTCTCTCAATTCCATCTCTATAATCTTAAACACTTGGGAAGAGCACCAAAAACCACACAGTATTCTTCTTCCTAGTTTTCATAAATAAAATGGCTTCCCATACCCAAGAGAGTGGTTTCTCTTTGCATCAAGTCAGAAATGGTGTCCTCTATAAATATACACTTGAAATATATGGAGGAAGGTCTCTTATGACCTACAACCATCCTAAACAAGTACAATGAGGAGTGCCTTTACATTTGAAACCCTAACTACAATTTTAATACCAATCATATGGGTCATCCCACAATAAATCAGTCCCAAACTTGGAACATCTTGATTTTTTCCTGAAATCACATATTTTTAGAAAAACTAATGATTTAAGCCTTGATCGATTCCATCTAAAGGGTTTTAATTGAAGACGGTTAGATAAAACCCCCTTAGATCAAACCCCCTTGGATAGAACCCCTCTAGTCTTAAAATTTGTAAGTATGTATATCTTATTATAAGCTAAATCCAAAAAGTAATGTTAAATATTTTTAGTTTTATTATATATATATATACATTTTATTTCTTGTGAATGTTTTTTTTCACTGAATATCAAGATATTTGTTTCACACACATAGAAAAATAAAAAAATAGAGATTTAAAAAAAAAATGTGTGCACTAGGTATTGATGTTATTGTTTCATAAAAAAAAAAGTTAATTTCAATACATACAAAACAAGTTATGCATGAAAATATACACCTATTTCTTGATTATAATTACTTTGACTTAAAAAATTAATTAAAAAAATTGCACTAAAAAGTTATGAAAAAATATCCATGCACTAGATATTGATATTAAAAATCTATATTTCAAAAATAATAATTTTATACTTTCAATAAAAAAGGTTATGTATGACAACATAAACATCACTTTTTTAAAATGTTGTTTACTATAAAAATTAAGTTATTAAAAGCTACGTAAAAAAAATTACAATTTATATTCACAAAGTTGATATTAATGTCCAACTTCTAGCCAAAAAGTGGGACAAAGTATTGTGGACTAACCCATATTCATATATTTTATGTGCACCAATAGAGGTACAAACGAATCCATGTCCTCCTTATTGCATAGTATTTTTGTTTTATGGTAAATCCTTCTAGAAGACATGCCACCACTCTTAAAATTAATGACACTTCAAATGTACAAGGAGGTAGGTGGAGCTGAATAGTGAAAAGAGGTAGGAGAATCAAAGTTTGGGTGTTGGGGTTTGAAGGTGAGGTGTGTTGATGTGGTGGAGTATGACTTCCCAACAATTTTTTGTGAAGGAGCAAGGTTTTTTCAGAGAGGTAAGGTGGTATGGGAAACTTTGAAGCCCCAATGGAAGAGGGAACAAAGGTGGGGAACAAAAAAACATAATGACTGGATGGGGAAGTCTAATACCCCAATTGAGCTCTAGAAGAGAAATAATACTTGGGAGGAAGGTCATACCATGAAAGGAAACTTTGCAATTTGCGAATAAATTACATAGACCTAGCAAAATAGCCATGCCTTGCAACTCTTAAACCATTCCATGAGCTAATTTATATGTTGAATTTTCTCACTTTCATTATTTTGCTACACTTCTATGATATAACTAGAGGCTAAAATTCCTACACCTAAAGAAATTTCTCGCACCATGAATTTTTTTTATCAAATTCATTCTTTCATAAGATGTATTATCTCTTGCAAGTTGTGACTTCGAATAAAGAGAAGTGAGTAAAATAATATTTTCATGTTTTCCCCTTATATAAGTCATCCATAATCAAATTTGATGTATGACTCAATATAAGTTGTACAAATTCACATCCCTCTCTATTTTTATTATGATTAAAAATATTTTACCTAAAAATTCCTAATGAGTTTAATGAGGAAAGCATTAACGTAGCCTCTTTTGATTCTCCATGTACATTAATCATGGGTTTAATTACAAGTGTTGCCAATTTCACTTTCAATTTTATAATTATTAGTAATTTTTTAATGTGGATGTAAACTTCCTTTTGGAACCCATCTTCAACAATTTGGAGCTCTAAACCCTTAAGGAGGGTCGGCCATGAATTAGATTGCATTATGAGCATGGGTGTGATATGCACTTATTGGAAAGCAATCAATGTCTTTGATCATAGATCACTTCTTACCAATTTTCTATGATTTTTCCTCTTGATAATTACCATTACCTATCTTATTTATGCTCTTCTTTCCTCAAATCTTATGGATTCTCCTAGTACCCATTTCCCTTCTCTCAACAAGAGGAATATTTTTAATAATTGCAATGTATCTTATTTCATTACCCTTGTTGAACTTGATTGGTTACTGTCTAGCTCCATTTATGCTCAATAAATTGATGTGCTCAATAAATACATCCATTATTAAGAAATTCATTCTCCTAGAGATGTTTTGCACTTAATTTATCAAGCAAGGAATGATGATTTCTTACATGATTTTGATACTGTATGTGCAAATCTAAGAATCCTAAGTCATCCTAACCAATTATGTATATAAGAGTTAAGAAAATTAAACTTTGATTAAAATAAATTTATCTAGAAGAAAATCTAACTGAATAATAATTACTATGTAGGTAACTACTCATGTGAAGATAGTGATTAATGACTCAACTATGTTGAAACTTACTTAAAATAACTGTAATAGAAATTAATCACAACTCAACAATTTAATTTAACTTTAAACTAGGAAATACAACTAGCAATTAATGAACTACTATAATAATAACCTAAACTACACAGATTATTTCGGTTACCTCAAGTTTCGCTTGCTCGTGTCACTGCAATCCCATGATATCCCTCTTAAATATTAACTCAAAATTTCATATAAATGATTGAATGCATATTTTTTGCAATTTGAGTAGATAATTGAGAACAAAGTATCAAATTGACAGGAAAAATACTTAGATCAAAATCTACTTAACATGAGAATACTAGATCGTCAACATCTCGCAAGGTTCGACACACACACACACACACACACACACACAAATATATATTAGGATCTCAAGAGTTTGATTATTCTTGGACTAAAAACAAACTCTAAGAAACTATCAACTCTCCCAAAACACAGGAAGAGGACTCAATCTTATTCTAAGCAATAATGGAAAACTAACGGAGGTGAGAGTGTCAAAATCATATCAAGACTCTACATTATAAAGAAGACAGTTATAAACATTCTTAACAGGGCATAACTTATATTGTGAGTCATGACCACTATTATTACAAATATCTTCTTTCCTCTACGACTATCTCTATTTGGTGAAAATATAAAGTAAAAAGATAGAATGATGTATAAATTTAAATTATTTCTACAATCTTTGGCCACTGCCTCCATTAGCTTTGAAAGACTACATGTATTGTTGGTAATCGTCCCCTTGGTTGTGGACTAACAAACATCCTTAGCTACAGTTTGATAGTTGCTTTTTTACGAGTTGATAGATCTTTTGTTGTGGGTTGACAAATCCTTCGTTGTAGGGTTTGGTTTATTTCAAAGGTATCTCTTCATCATTAATAACCATAATCAACATAAAAATATATTTAACTTTTATAGACATTCACATATTCGCACAATCATTTAGCAATATAATGTATATCATCCTTAATTCTTTAAATACTTAAAATACGTAGGAAGGTCTAGGTAATGTCTTTGAAACCATTAGAAATATCATGAAAAGGTAATGAAACTTAATCAAGGAAAAGAGGATAATTCCAAGACTCATCTTTCCCCACATCTTAGCTTTTTTCTTGTCCTAAACAATTCAGGTCCTCTAGTTATATTGTAATGTAAGTTCTCTATAGTTCATAGTGTTAGTGACTCCTTTCCCCTACTTTACGTAGAATCCTTTGTGTGTAGATATTCTCTCCCATTTGACTTGCTCTGTTGTCCCTTGCTCTTCCTTCCTTCCCGTCCAACACAAAATTAGGTAAATCGCAAGAGGAGGATGAAATTTCGGAGGGAACCAAGTAATTTGGTGTTGTAGGGAAGGCTTGATGTACTTATGTGCCGTTATGACTACCAAGTAGTTAAAAATAGAATGTGGCTCTTTCTTTTTCAATTCTTGAGTTAGTTCATTCCATTTGTCTAGGGAGAAATTTAGTGCCTCTTTCCTGTTCTAGCTGCAAATTCTTTAAATCTTTTATAATATTTTCCATACATTCTAAGATTTTATTTTTCGCCTAGTGTGTGTCCACCAAGTCAATCCATTACTCAACTACCTTATTAGGGTCCTCTTCTTCTTTAATCTCTAGGTGAGGTGATTTATCCCTTTCATTATAATGTTTTCATAATTGGCCTTTTTGATGTTCATTTCAGATGAATGAGGCTAATGCATTTATTTAAACATCTCCCCCAAAAATTAGTGGGTTCCAGGCAATATCATATGGAACAGTCAGATTGTGCAAATAAAATTCACATAGTTGATCCAAGTACGTGTTTGGTGTGGCTTCCTGATAAGATTTTAAAATAATGTTAATATGATATTGTAACAAGAAGACCACTAATTAACTAACTAAATTGAAAACTCAAAAAATTCTCCTGTAAGAATAAGGCATACACCCTAGTAGGTGGTTTGCATCTTATGAGCTGAATAGTCATGTTAGCCATTTCTTCAATTTTTACCATTAGTCTCTTGATTTTTGAGTTTTTCTTCTCAATTTCTCTACTATGCTTCATTATCATTTACGTTCTTTCTTTGTTCCATTCTTGTTGTAACTGAGAGATTTCGTCCATTTTGTTCCATAATTTTATCGCCATGGTAACTAATGTCAGGGTAAAATGAGTAAAATCCCTCCATCACAACATGACACATTCAAAAAATGCCACCTCAAAATCAACACATAAGATCACAATAGTCCACTATTAGGTGCTTCTCCCTAGAGAAGCAAGTGAACTTATAGGTATGACCTCATCAACAATAAAAATCTTATTACTATCCATAGTGTTCGTATTCCACACGAGGAGAACGAACCCCCAATCGAGAGGATTTTTCCACAAAAATAAGTTTCTCGATGGGCACCTTTTAGCAAGGATCCAATGTGTTGTCTGGAAAGTTGGGTCACTCATTTGTACATTGTGCATGAGTTGATTCTGCCTATCATAGTGACTCGATAAAGTGAGTCCACAAGACACCATTGTCTAATTTATACTCAAAATAATTGATAAATAAGCTCTACAAGTGCTCAATCTAGGCATCTAATAGAGAGTCGCGTTTTAACAAAAGATTTATCTTGTACATGCATGAAAAAATTAATATAGAAAGACTGAACAAAGTACACAACTCTCAATTTTTCTCACTTCTTTCTAAAGATAGGTTATGCAACTAACTTAAATTATAATCTATAATAAGACCTAAAATACACTATGCAATAGAATTGATAAAATTAAACCCCAACAACTTAAAAAGTTTGGAAACCTGCATTTTTTAATCCAATGTGCTTTCAATTAGATGAGAAATTTCAAGTCACTTGCATTCACCTTGCTTGTAGAGATATGCTAAAATTTTGTGAACTCAAAAACTAAATTATTCACATTAAAGTGTCTAAAAAGTAAGGAAAATATTATAAGTTATTTAAATATGCATCAAATATAGAAGGAAATTTAGAAAAAATAAACCACATAACATATTTTAGAAGCCAAATATTTTAGGTTTATGGATTTATTGACAAGAACCAAAATTTTCATGCAATCTCAATCCTTGATCCTCCATCTTATAGGTCTATAAATAGCTTGTTATATGAGTAAATATACTCTTGATATTGCTCTTCAATTCACTATAATTTTTTAAATTGTTGTTCATCCAACAATGTGTTTGCAACTACTTTTGTTTATAATTTTTCTTCTACACAATGGTATTCAAGTGTATTTATATACACTCTAGGTAGTGATCTAGGGTGGTGATAGATAATATATGAATGGGTAAAAATGTATGTCAATAGTGAACAATCTGCATTTACACCATCATGCACAATATCTATGAGATTGATATTCTACAAAAATGAATTAGATCTTGTATGAGATAATGTGCATGCAGTCTGAGCTCTATTAAATAGCTACTCAGTTGACAATGTTGTTAGATTTTATCTCTAAATTTTTTATCCAATGTTCAGTAAAAGACTTCAAATAACCAATATTGTAAGGCATATATTCATTCTTGATAACTTGGCATGCCTTCTTAGCGCTTATGGAAATGCTATTTTCTATTACATAATTGAAACCTAGAATATTATGAGGTCATCTAATTAATAGCAATAATGATGTTTAATATTGATAAGAAGAAAATACAATTATTTAGTGAAGGACAATATTTACTACCCAATAACAATGTTTATCAATATTTCAAACCTTTTTGTAGATGATATAAAACAATTTACCAATATTACACAAATTTTTGAATGAAACCCCACACAAATATAAACCACTAACTAATTATTATTAATTTATTCCTATTTCAAATATGATAAAATACGCATTTCTATTCAACCTCACATATCTAAAATTAACTACTTATCATTACTAATACTGCTACAAAAGATAAATAATATTGGGGGCATAAAATTAACTACTTATGATTACTAATACCCCTACGAAAGACACATAATATTAGAGACACAACATACATACATAAAATATATTGCTTTCTCCTCATGCATAGTTTTATTTCCCTCATCGGATAGATTACCCACTGTTTTACCAGCATGTATTATTTCTACATGTTTGCTTATGCAAATACTACCTAGTAAATATACAGGGAAGGACCACGGGCAACAACCAGCACACTGTAAGCAGTTGACTTCTTAGGTGGCCAGGTCCATGTGGGCCCTCTTTCAACTAAACAACTTTTTATTTCCCTTAACAGGCTTTTCAAATCTCGGCTGCCGGACTGGATTTTCTGTTCCCGTTTCCGTACGAGTTTGCGTTTCCCTTTCCACCGTTTGATAGGACTGCACCATTTGAACGCTGGGTTTTACTTTTAGTCCCACATTCGTCCTTACAAAGAATAGGATCAATGCAGCTCTTTATATTAAGAACCCTGTTTACATATTTGAGTGAGCTCATGAACAAAATAATAGAAGATAGAAATTGCTAAATAGGAGTTATTTTGCCCATGTCAATTAATTATTTTATATTTAATAATATTAAAATGTTATATTTAAAACTTTTTATTTATTTTGTATTGTATTTTAAAATTAATATTAGTTGTTAGCCATTTATAAATTGTGTTTCTAATGATTATAATTAATATTAGTTGTTAATATTTATAAATTTAATGTTTTCTAATGATTATAACTTATATTTATTAAAATATATAATTTATATTTAATATTTTTAATGAATATTACTTATATTTAACAAAATATATATTTAATGATGTTATTTTATTTAGTTACTAATTCTAATGAAAAAATGTTATTTATTATGACTTATTATTTTAATATGAAGGAATTAATATTAAAATTAAATAAATTTAATGTGATGCTTATTTTAAAATTCAATGATACAAACATATTATAGATGTAGATGGAGATGTTATTTAAAGTGTTAAGAGGTTTAGGGCTAGATTTTATAAATGCTTTAAAATACACAAACAAAATGTTTTTTGCTTTGATTTAGATATGTGTCTACAAAGTAGAATTAGTTTACAAGCCTAAACCTATAGTTGTAACAATCAACTAGCAAAAAAATAATTATTAGTATTCACACTTTTATCTTCTAACATTTACATCTTAGTAAGGATAATAGGGATACAAGCCTAAACCATTGATCCTTGAGGATTATAAAGAAAAAACAAGGTGAACAAATAAAAGCGCCCATTAATTTACAAGATAATAAGGATACTAATATCCAAGATAAGCAAACAAATAACAAGTCAATAAGGATCAAGGTCCAATTCAACAATAACAAGTTGGTGATAATCAACAAGATATTCCATGTGCCTTTAACATTCATACTTCCAACTCCACAAAAGAAAGAAAAAGATGATAAAATCATAGGTCAAGAAAAAGAGCAAGTGAGTAAAGAAGTATCTTAGCCAGATATTTATTTTATATGACCACAATGACAACAACAAATGGTAGACTCTTTTTCATAGGTGTCTATTTTGTTAGAATTAAATATATAATATATAGGTAATCAATAGTAAAGATTGCATCCTAAGATCTTTCTAGCATCATATCAATTATTCATACACGTAGAGCTAGCAAGAAGCAAAGGGTTTATCTACAAATAAAGGGAAGCTACAATTTCTAGGATAGATGAAATAGTTAATCCTATTGTTGAAAAAAATGATAGAGACCTATGAGATGAAGAATACCATATAACTACAATAAATCTTAGACAACACATTAGAGAACAAAAAAATTCAAGAAGTCCAAATAATCACTTCTACTATTGTGTCAAGAATGAAGAAGGTTGAAAAGACCAAGAAGAAATTAAAGGATCAAGTTGCAAAAGTCCAAGCATATATCAAGTAACTAGTTCATCCCTTACAAATAGTAGCTAGGTCTATTAATTCTATAATCATCATCTCTTATGTAGAGGCATCATCTTTGGAGAAAATGAAATGTATTGATAAAGTAACAAAGGATTGAAATAATGAGATGAGTGATAAAGGATGTAAAATGATAGTTGAAGCTACAAATTCTTGGGTAAATTCAAGCCTTTGAACAAAAAAATATTAATTAACTAAGGATTTCCAAGAAGAATAAGAGATAAATTATCAAAATCTTCCTCACTTGACTATCATTATAGATTTAAATGCTCAAGTGTTGATTAAGGGGAAAGTTTTAAATCAAAAAACTTTTAAATAGTCTAAAATATAGATAGAAATCATCAATTTTAGAAATGACTTGATTGTAAAATATATATAAATTCTCAAAAAAATATTTTATTTTGAATTTATGGAAATGCAGAAGAAATAAAGGGTGGGCCTACAATTGAAGGCATTTCTAATGCAAAAGATAAAAATTCTTTATTTTTTTAGAGTTCAAGCATTCTACTTTACCCTATTTTGTTTTAAAGTTCATATTTTACAATATACTATTCAAAATAGGCATTGAGCCTTGCAATTTGCGTCATTTTCATGTATTTTTATAAGTTGTTAAATTTTATTCCTTTAATAGGAATAAAATCAACAAGTTGAGAAGGACTATTAATAACAAACCAAGATACATGATGAAGAACATCATTCTTAGCCTCTTTAGAATCCCCAAATGAAAATAAGATAGAACATCAATGCCATCCACAAGAATATTAGAACTAATATTCTTCCAAACAAACTTCAAAATAGAAGTATCCACATGGTGCTCAAAACAAAGAGCAATATTCAAATATTATGATCATCACTACTAATAATCACATCTTTCTACTATGTCAACTATCATTATCAAAGGATAACTAATTAAAGATACCTTACGTGTGAGGGTTGAGGTTACTAAGAGCTTTGGGATCATCATCAATAAAATTTATTATGTATTTCCTATTTTTATATGCAACTATAACCCCACATTATTGACCTTAGTAAATTTGACTTTCTTGAAAGGCTAGTGAGCAAATGATTTTTTCCTTGAGAAACATGATTATTCCTAGGAATCCATTAAAACTATAGAATCTCAATAGAAAATTTTTCAAAGGAATTATATAAATGTGGGGAACTAACTATTTTCCCAAATAAAATATTAAACAAATTAAATTCTTGTTTGCACTTCTATTCTGAAAAGGGTGAAAGAAAGTTTAGAAAATCTTAGCTTAGGGACACTAAAAGAATACTCCAAACATGTCCATAAACTAAACAAGATTTAAAATCCTTACTTAAAATGACAATGCACACACTTATTTTTTTAATAAAAAACACCCACTTAAGAAAAATGCTTCTTAGGCTCAATGTTACTAATTCATAGAATAAGCTCTTTTCTATTACATAGGTATACTAGAATTAAATTAAAAGGTTTCTTAAGGATTATGCTTTCATTAACTAAAATATTGTTCATATACTTGACAGATTTACAAGACCTAGCTTTAGATGAACATGCCCTAGTAGAAGCAAGAAGGTAACTCTTACCATTCATTGACCAACACAATGAAAAAAATCTCAAATATTTATTTTTTTCTCTAATTGAAGACCTCCTAACCCTTTAAAAGTCCTTAATAAATCACCAAGTCTTTCACAATAGACCCAAAAAAAGTAGATCCAAAAGACTTAATATTAAAATTACTAAATAAAATTTCTTAATAATAGAGACTAGATCAATTTTAACTTTGCTTAGGGATAAGCTTTAAAAATCCACTTAATATAAAAGAAACAATATTTTTTAAATCTCAAGATTGTATAAAGTTTTATATTTCCCTTATTATGTAACCAAAAAAATTATAAGCTTATTTAACTGGCTAACCTTAAAAGTGCCCAACAAACATAAAGAGAAATATATTGCTTAAAGAGATAAAATAATTTACACAATTAAAATTGACTCTAGCCAAAGAAAAAAGTTAACACAATATTGAAATCCATAAACTAATTCCACTTGTTTAGGAGGGATTAAGTGAAAAAAGAACCTTATTTAAATATCCTATAATCACATTAATTATAATGCAACTCCAACCTTTTTTCGTTTTTTTAATTGCAAACTTAAATTCAAAAGTCAAGACAATAAATATAAATATGAAATGCCTTTTATAAATATAAAGTGCAACCTTTATGTTAAGTAACGAATTATAATAAATTAACATATAAATTAAGTCCCCATATTTATTTTAAACATTTGATGGATGTTATTCATTACATGCTTTCTCAATTTTGCATGTTTTTGGTGGCGTTATTATTGGGAGGAGAATATAATGATGAACTATATGTTTTAAGTAAATCTATATCATTGTAGTATTTAAAAATATTTAAATAATCTATTTGTTGATATATTGTTTACTTTGATATGCACCATTATATAAGTTTGCATGCACATCAATATGGGAGAAAAATTTAATGATATATTCATCCCTTTTTCATTATTTTTTGACACACTTTGGTCCTAGATTGTCCTTTTTGCAATAATAAGTCTACAAGTGGCAAATGTTTGTGTAAATTTATCTCATGGAATTACCCTATCTTAGATAAGATCTACTAGTGCAAACTTGACCTTGATCATCCATACTTGTAATTTTGAACACTACACTTTTAAAATTCAAATTTTAAATCTTGGAAACACCCTCCCATTAGCCATTGTGAGCTTACCTAGTGCATGTGTGTGTTGATTTGCATGCTACATATTATTTAAAGACATTCACTCAACCATTTAAGATTATTAAAGAGTATTAGGAGATTAATCAAAAGAGAACTTTCATTGAGAGTAATGTAATAGTAGTTTATCATAACATATATCATCATGCCTTTAACATTATTCCTAAGTCATGGAATTGGTTTAGTTAAGGGTCTAATTGGGGAGAATAAAACCATTGCAATTTAGCACATTCCTTAAAAGTATTATTAAACATCATCAATCTATATTGAGGTTCATATATTAGAAGATCAAGGCAACTAGATCCTAAGCATCATGTTTTTGCTAGTTGAGTCTTGTAGATCGGCTTCCTTTTTGCACACTAGTTCAATCTCTTAAAAATGTATATGAACCAAAGATTTTTTTTGAGACATTTACTTATCATCTAGGGATCTATACGAGATAATGAAGCCTCACAATTTAGTAGATTTCATAATGGTGTTTCTAAACATTATCAATAATGAACATCTATATGACCCATAACATATTAAGAAAAAAAATCAAACCCTAAACCTACAACACTTTGAACATCTAGATGACTCATCTATATGACCCATAACATATTTATATCATTGAATTTGAATATAAGTATTATATGTAATTTTAATATTTCCTTTTATAAATTTTTTCTTTATGATTAAATACAATTTTTATCTTTATGACTAAATACAATAACATTATTAAATGTAAGTAATATTCATTAAATATAAACATTATGTATAATTTTAATATTTCCTCTTATAAATCTTATCTTTATAACTAAATACAATAACATTATTAAATATAAGTAATATTCATTAAAATATTATTAAATATATAAGTAATATTTTTTTAATGAATATAAAAAATATGTTATTGAATAAGTATCATTAAATATAAGTAGTATGTTATTAAATATGAATCTTAATCATTAGCAAATATTCAATATAAAAATAAAAATATTAATTTTTAAAATACACATTATTTAATTAAATAATTATTACTTACTATATACAAATCAAAGAAAAAAAGTATGACATTTCTATCTTCTACTACATTTGTCCGTGAGATCGCTCTTTGTTGTAAAATGGATATAAAGAGTTGCATTGATCCTATTCTTTGTAAGGAACGAATGTGGGACTAAAATTAAAACCCAACGTTCAAACGGTCAATCCTTTCAAATGGTGGAAATGGAAATTGCAAACTGGTATGGAAATGGGAACAACAAATCTGAACTGCAACCCGAGATTTGAAAAGCTTGGGTTAAGGGAAAAGAAAAAGCATGGGTTAAGGGCCCCACATGGACAGCCCGACCTACCTAAAGCGGTCAGCTACTTAGAGTGTCCCTAGGTTAAAAAGCCAACTTAGAGGACCCACTAGTTGTGCACCTAACTTCGCGTTCCTCAAAATCCTACTTGGAAATTTCAAATCACTCCAATTTTTTTACAGCAGCTTACTTGGTAAGTCCCCTGCTTATAACAAAAGTTTCGGGGCCACATCATCAAATATGATGCCACATCAGCATGCTTTTGTCAAGGTGTCCAAAATGCCCAAAACAAAGTGAGACCAATAGCAGCATTCACAACATGTTTTATTGAGCGTTGATGTGGAATGACATGATTGGTTGCTTTTTAGATCAAAGGAATACATTTTGTTTAATTATGGGTAGTCATCATCAACACTAACAACTTTAAAGTCACAACTATTGATCTAATATTGACAAAAATATTGGGCATAATATAAACAACTACTATCACAACTATTAAAACATGCTCAGGGTCCTCTCCCTACCTAGTCTTTTTTTCCAATTAATATGGTACACGTGTTAGTACAGCCTAGAAGTTTCCATTGACCCCAAACGCGTTTGGGACCTAATACACGTTATGTGTTGTCGTGCGGACCGCAGCAGACGGATCTACAGACTAGTCATCAGTTTAATCCAACCCACATCTGAGACGTGTTTACACCTATCATTTCTACGTAACTTTTTTGCAAAGCGCGTTCACTGGGCAGCATAAATATCCCTCCCCTGTCGTTACTCATTCTTCACAATCTTCACATCCTTTACAATTCAAAACGGTGAGGGAGATCAAAGAGCTGAAAATATTCGACTTGCGAGAAATTTGTGATCTGTGAAATACAGGTTGTTAAAATGGCAGGATCAGCAGATAAATTGACATTCATAGCCATGCTAGTTGTGATGATGGTGGTGGTGGTGAGTGCACAGGAAGCAGAGGCGCCCACTCCAGCAATGTTTGCAGGCACAGCTTCCATGGCGATGCCGTCTGTAGCCGCTGGTGTGGTGGGATCTTTCATTGCTTTTATGGCTTGCCTTTTCCACTGAGGCGTTAAGCACCTAAATTAGTCCAGACCTTCTCAAGTGTGTTTTGAATTGATAACAATGAGCGGGTTTTGTTCGTGGTCATCTTGTCTCGATGGCCGAGAAGATCGCTCTTGTTTTAGGGTTTGCAGCACATACTTTAATTGGGAGATTATCTGATTATATTGTTTAGACCTGTAGAAAATAAACGGATCTCTTTTTTTTCGATCCGTAAACATCTGGCGTTTATATTTATTTATTTATTTTATATAGTA
>VDFB02223205.1:0-10236 GCA_007258455.2 Sequoia sempervirens
AATCTAATTAATTCAACTAGCATTCATAGGAAAGCTTTGGAGAAAAACTTGTAGGCAATCCTCTCAATCCCATTTCCTCTGATTCTTCCTATCATCGAGCCTAATTTTTTCATGGGGAGAAACCATTCCCATTATCAGCTCTAGCTTCTCAATCTCTCACCATTCAATTCTCTAGATTGAATCCAAGCCTTTGATGTGCTGCCCCATCACAAACCAAGTTGTCGCGGAATCTATATATACAACCTTTCTTCATAGGAAAACCCCTTAACCTTTGTGCAATCTTACTTTGCAACATTCATAGCAATCAAGCAATCATATCAATAGAAATAGCAATAGCATCTTAGCATCATTGCAATCATAAGCACTAGTAGAATTTACATCACGACATCATCATAGTTTTACTATAGCTTTCATTTATCAAGTTTCATGTCAGAATAGATTACAGTAGTATCATATCTTTTTAGTTTCATTATCAATCATCACATCATTGCATGTAGCATCAATTCCATTCTCTAGATAGGCATTTTAACAAATGATCGCCATCAAATCTAAGAGCCTTCCATGACTTGATAAATCTTTGGAGATAGGAGACATAAGACACTTTCAATTTTTGGTGCTTTTTAAATTAGTTTAATTCATATTAAATCTTGATATAATGTTTCATTAAGACGGTTTTAGTTGTTTTAATTATTTACTTATTTCACACTTTACACTCATAGTTAAATGTAAGTATACACAAGAAAAAATTAATTCAATTTTACTAATCAAATGATCTAAGTAGTACATAAAATAGTTGATGTAGAGAGCACCTCTACTCCCTCTCAAAGCACTCTTCTCGGTCCAATGACCTACATGTTAATTCAAAAACATCCACAAAAAACTAAAGATGCAACAACTAATAATCAAAACAAAAATTAAATTCAGAACTTAGATCCATTCACACAACAAACATGCACCCATAATAGGGGTTGTAAATAACCACCCTCCTTATTCTAGTTCTCATTGATTTTCCTCATCATCTATAAATGCATTGTAGCCTCCTCTTTATTCACTCCCAACCTAAAATAAACCCAAAAACCTCTGCCTCTTGCAAGAAGGAAGAACAATCCAAAAAAAGAGCCAATCCACAATCAACCATTAGAAACACAAAAGCATGAATAGGAAAAAAATGTAAATATTTGATACATAGTGGGAATTCACAATTAATCAATGGTTACATTATCTTCCTTTCCTTTGAAAGGTTTTGAATCTCCTTGTTTAGAAGAGTCTAATTTTGTAAACTTAATGAGACCTCCTTCAGTGATCCAAGTGTTATTGGAATATGATAAACCCACCCATTTTACCAAATACATCATATAATTCTTGGCTCTTGTGGTAGAAATATTGGTGTCCACTATCATTTCAATTTTCTCTCTCCTTTTTCGTGGCAATGTACTCAACAAGTTGTTCAACACATCTTCATAAAAAAATTGTTTAGGACTAGAGTGGTAAGGGGAAAGATCTGCAACATTGAAAACATGACTAATATCTAAATGTTCATGCAAATTTAATAGAGGCATTCTCATTAATTTTCTTTAGTATTTTGCATGGTCCCAATTTTGTGGGTTTTAATTTGTTATAAGTGCCTTGAGGAAACCTTTATTTATGCATATACACCATGACTTGCTCACCTTACTCATATACTTTCTCTCTCTGATGCACAACAACATTCCTTTTATACTACTCATTGGTTAGTTGCAGCTTATGCTTCACTTGTTGTTGGATTTTTTGTATGTTTCTTCCAATGTCCTCTACATCTCGGCTAACCCATTTCTCATTTGGAAGATCAATAAGATCAACAAACCCCTTAGGATTGTGCCCCAAAAAAAATTGGAAAGGAGACAAACAAGTAGACCTATTGATGCTTGAATTAAAAGAAAACTTAGCTTGTGCCAAAGTCAAATCCCACTACCTTGGATTCTCCCCAACAAAAAATCGAATAAAATTACTCAAACTCATGTTTACCACCTCAATTTTCCTATCCATTTGAGGATGATAGGTTGAACTATACTACAGTTTATTGTCAAGCTTCCTCCACATAGTCCTGGAAAAGTGGCCCAAAACTTAGTATCTTGATCACTAGTAATAGTTTTGGGCAATCCATCCAAGTGAATAATTTCTTAAAAAAGAATTCAGCAACCTTACTTGCACATCAATAGCCTTTTTGTAGGGAATAAAGTGGGCCATCTTTGAGAATCGATCAACAATAACGATTCAAATAGAATCAGTTCCTCATTCAATATGAGGTAATCCCAACATGAAATACATGAAATACATGAATATGTAAATCCACGATCCCTCAAGAATGGGTAAGGGTTTGTATAATCCTTTGTTTTCTTGTCCCCCTTTAGAAACTTGACAAAATCTACATGTAGAAAAAAAAATATCCATGTCCTTCCTTAATTGAGACCAAAAAAAAATTTCACGTACCAAGATATAAGTTTTTTCCATTCCATTGTATCCCCACAATCCATTTGAATGCATTTCTCGAATCAATTGTTCTCTCATGGATCCTATGGGGATGCAAAGTTGTAGTCCCTCTAAATAAAAATCCACCTATCAATAAGTAATCTTCAAAACATTTATCCCTTTGTAACAACAAGACATTGAGGAAACAATAATTTTATAAAATAAGGATCATTTGCATATTCTCCTTCTTATTTCCTTTGAACCAAACAATCTCTATTGGTCATTGAGACAAGTGACATCTTCTACTTAAATCATCAACCAATACATTAGTTTTTCCACTCAAATGTTGAACCAAAAATGTATAAGTTTACAAAAATGAGATTCACTTTGCATGTTTATTTGATAATTTGGCATGGGAGTAGATATATTTCAACACTTGATCATTTGTCAACAAGATGAATTCTCAATGTAATATGCACTACCTCCACTGTTTCAATGTTTGGATAACAACATACAATTACTTATCATAAGTACCATACCTCTTTTTGGCATCATTTAGCTTCTCATCGAAGTAGGAAATTGGCTTGTCTTCTTGACTCAACACACCCCTAATACCTACTACTGAAGAATCACACTTAATGGTAAAAATATTTTCAAAGTCTGGTAAGGCAAGGATAGGGGCTTTTGTCACCTTTTTCTTAAGCTACTCAAAACTTCTCTTAGCTACTTGTGTCCAAGAAAAATACTTTCCTTTAGTACAATTAGTCAAGGGAGCACTTATGCCCACTAAAATTTCCAATAAACCTTTTATGAAATTTCACCAATCCATGAAAACTCATTATTTTTGTAATACTTTGAGGGATAGACCATTCAAGTATAGCCTTAATATTTTTAGGATCCATGGTTACTCCTGTTGAAATCACATTTCCAAGGAAAATTAACTTATCTTTAAAAAAAGCACTCTTCTGAAGATTGATAAACAACCTCTCTCCTCTAATCATGTCAAAAACAATTTGAAGATGGTCCAAATGTTCTTCCATGTTCTTGTTGAAAATTAGAATATGGGTGATCCCACAATACCGGGTTTACAATTTTGGGCCAAACTAGACACTCAAATATTTTTCTAAATTTAAATTCCTTCACTCTCGTGCACCTATAGTAAACTTAAAACTGAAGAATTTGAAGATGATGCAAACTAGTGATTTGTCACATTTTGTTCAGATATTCTAATATATTTTTTTCAAAAATTTTGGAATCGATTGCACTTGTTTTTACATCTCCTTCAAAACTATTTTTTTTCAAGAAAAACATTTTTAAGGAGTGATGCCTTCATTGTATAACACATAGCTTTTTCCATGATGTATAAAAATTTTTTCGAATTTAGATTTGTAACTATGATATCTTAGTGATTCCAAATTTCGGTTAGATAGTTTTTATTGAATATTTTTTCCCTTAATCAAGTTTTCTCGCTAATTCAAACCACTACTATTTAGACATAGGTGGACCATATAACGATAACTTTTTGTATGTATCAAAAATTATTATTTTTTCTAGATCAAGAAATTCAATATCTAGTGCACTAATATTTTTGAATTTTGTTTTGATAATCTGCTATTTTTCCACATGTGTAGAACATAGAGCTTGATTTTCGATGAAAAACCTATGTTTATTCAAACTAAAAAAAAATACATAATAAAACCAACACATATTAAAATTATATTCGTTGGATATCTCATTTTGAGGACTGCCATCATCCAATTGGGTATGTGAAGTCTCCTCCATTTTCATCCTCAACTGAGCTTCAAGGAAAAATTCTAGACTTTTTGTGGTGCCAGAGTGTGAGAAGGTGGGAAAAGGGGGTTCAGAAAATCACAAGGCAGCTTTGAGTGAACCCTTAGGGGTTCGCCCAAACTAGGGTTCATTTGAAACTTCCTTTGAAAATAAATTTCTTTTGTGCTTTTGGCTACCAAATGGGGGGGACCTTGCATTTAGTGGTTCCTCGAACGGGGTTCTACAAACCCCTATTTTGGTTTGCTTGAACCAAAGAGTTCATTAAAACCCCATAAACTATTTTTTTTTTTGCATGGGGTCATTTTTTGTAACTTTTCCTTCCTCACTCAAAGTATAAACCACTTTTGTGGGTTTACCCAGATCATCAAAATAGATTTGATAAATTTTCCTATATATGATCTAAATACCTGTTCATGGTGCACATAAAGGTGGCAGGGGCATCAAACATGCCAAAAGGAATCACCAACCATTCATATAACCTATCCTTGACCTTGAATGCTATCTTCCATTTATCCCCTTCTTGAATTCGAATTTGATGCTAACCACTCCTCAAATCAATCTTGGAGAAGATCTTAGCACCTAAAAAACATTCTAACATGTCATCCATTCTAGGAAGGGGGTAACTATACTTTACTGTGATCTTGTTGATGGCTCTATATTACACACACATTCTCCATTTTCCTCCCTTTTTAGATGATAGTAAAGCTATTGTGGCACAAAGGCTCATGCTCTCTCTTATGAACCCTTTTCTAACAATTCAAAAATCTTCCTTCTCATTTCTTCATTTCATTTTAGAGATAATTAATATGCATCTTGGTTAAGAAACTTGGATCCTTGTACTAAGTCAATATGGTGAGTAATACCTTGTGAAGGAGGTAAACCAATAGGAAGATCTGTTGGAGTAATATCAAAATATTCTTTTAAAAAAAATTGCATCTTTGGTGGAGGTTGGACTCTACTAGGATCCCTTACTTCTTTTGGGCATAACAAATAACAAGTTGATTTCTTTCTTTCATTGAAAAATGTCTTATAGCTTGTTGAAATAATTTTTATATTTCAAATGCATCTTCTTCTTTCCAAGGTTTTAAGAGTGTTTTCTTTCCTTTGCATTGAACCTCATAAATATTCTCTCTACCCTGATGGATTACATTTTGGTCATATTGGAAAGGTATGCCCAACAATAAATGGTATGCATCCATTGGTACAACATCACAAAGTAATTCATCCATATAAGGACCAATTTTGAAGGCCACAAGATAAGATTTATCCACCAGCACACTATGATCCTTCTTTAACCAATAAATTTTGTAGAGATTATATTTTGGAACACAAGAAAGTTGTAATTTGTCAATCATTTCCTTACAAAATTATTAGTATATCCCTCATCTATGATCACCTTACATATACCTTTTCCTTCCATTTGCATTCGGTTCAGAAGACACTTTTCCTCCTCTAATCAGCCCCATGAGTTTTTTTGTCCCTATACATCAAATTTCTCCTCAACATTAGTTTCTCTCTTGAATCTACTCTAGCTTCTTCAACCCAATGTTTTTCTTCCTCTTGTACTACCATCACTATTTTGGGATTTTGAGGAAACCTATAGCCTTGTGGGCCTCATCACAAATAAAAACACTTTAAAGGCTTCCACTCACCAAAATATGATCACCCATGTCCTCTACCCTAAAGCTTCCCTCCATCAGAAAATATGCCAGCTTCACCTCTCGTTTGGCTCTTCATCTTTATTAGACTTGGAGGAACTCCCTCTTCCTTTGTTTTGGTATTTATCACTTCTCTTAACTCTGAAGTTTTCCCTTTTGACTTAGCTTCTCCTTTTCCCTTAATGCATATTCATAACCTTCATCCAATGTAGGCACTTTCAACAACACAAGCAAATCCTAGAGTTAAAACTTGATTCCATTCACATACTGAGTTTCTACTTGCTCTTCACTCGCTTGTGTATTAGTTTGTATTTGAAGTCTCATGAATTGTTCAATATAAGCATGTATTGACTAATCCTTTTGTTTCAAACTTTGGAGCTCTTTAAACATTTTTTGTTGGTAATCAGAAGGCAAGAATCAAGCTCTCAAATTTTTCAGCATCTTAGGCCAAAGCCTAATTTTATCTTTTCCATATCTTTTCCTTGAAATCTACACATTCTCCCACCACAAGGCTGCATGCAACAATTTTCACTCCTTTTGGATCATCCTCATCAATGGCCTTCATGTCAAAGTACTTCTCCAACTCTTGAACCTAATCTAGAAATGCATCTAAATTGATCTCTCCTTTAAAATCGGAAATATCAACCTGTACCTTGGAACATTTACTTTTTAAGGCTTCAATAAGCCTCTTGACGAGGTCTACTACATTGGAAATGTTTCTATAAAGGCCTGCATTCCTTCTATACCTCTTCCATCTCAATTCACACATATGCACCTCTAGGCCATTGTTGATTTCTCTGATACCAAATTGATGTAGGGAGCACCTCCACTCTCTATCAAATCACTCTTCTTAATTTAGTGACTTTCATGTTAATTGTGAAACATCCACAGAAACCAAAAGATGCAACAACAACTAATAATCAAAATAAAAATCAAATTTAGAACTCTTATCCATTTACACAGAAGACATGCACCGATAAGAGGGATTGTAAACAACCACCCTCCTTATTCCAGTTCTCACTAACTTTCCTCATCATCTATAAATGCATTGTAGCCTCCTCTTTATTCACTCCCAACCCAAAATAAACCCAAAAACTTTTTCCTCCTACAAGAAGGAAAAACAAGCCAAAAAAAGTGCTAGTCCATAACCAACCATTACAAACAGAAAAGCATGAATGAGAAAAATGTAAAGATCTAATAGGCATGGGGATTCACATTTAACTGGTAGTTACATTAATAGTGTAAACATTGAATCAGTTAATAATCAATAATACAATTGGGTTATGAACCTCATTTATAATTATATTAAGTATAATTAGGCCACTAAGCCAATTTTTGTACTTATACTATGTAAATAAAAAGTATAGTATGCAAATGAAATCTCTATCTTGCATTTGCAAGCTACTCCCTTATAGTGTTATTAAAACCTATAAATTACATAAATTACATATTAAATTAGTATAAAATTTAACCATTCAAAATTATTAGAAAATAATTTCACAATTTATTTATCATCTCTAGTTTGCATTGCATGAATTATTGCTATTTTTTAGTTAAGATTAATAGAAAATGGTAGCAAATGTTGTTCAAAGTTTTGTTGATTATCTAAAACTGCAATGCCATGTGCATTAAATAAATCAACATAGATAGAGAGTTAAGTGTAAGAATACATGTAGTTAATCTAAATAATATGCATTCTTAATTACCTAAAATGGTTTGTTGATGGTTTAATTCAAGAAGTTGAATTTGATACTTATTTTATTAAGTATACAAAACTGGTTAAAAGTAGGAACAAAAGAATATTGCATTTAATGAATGAAAACATTTGATAGTTAGAAAACTACCATCTATAATTTATATTTGATCTACTGTTGTTTGACTTAGATCAATAGAGAAGGGTGATTGATGTTGTCGAGTATTCTTTTCATCACCTACAACTATAATAACATATTATTAACATGTGAAATAAGAAAAAGAATTAAATTTTGAATAAATGTACTCATTAAGTTGTTTTCTAATAATACCCTTTCTTCTTGTATTTCTATGCTAGAATAATTGAAGATCTTTTTCTTCTTTTTCTTTCTACCACTTGTATGTGGGTGAGCACAAAATTGGCATAATGCATTCAATTAGGTCATATTCATCCATTTAGCAAATAAATCAAGTTTATTTATTAATCTCTTAAAGTCATCAATTTAAATTAAATAAATCAACTTGATCCTAACATTACCCTCCTTGATTAAATAAATCAATCCTTTATTTAATTAAGTCTGAAATCACCTTTCATCCCTTTTTGATTTAAATAAGTAAAAATATTCAAGTCAAAGGGGTCAAAGAATCTAATCATCATTAAGTTAGTAATCTGATTAACCTAACCTAACCATCATCCTCTAGCTTTTCCCACTTGCACCAATAAAGTATTTTATTTCATTTATAAAATTAGCATTTTCCATCAACATGGCATCTTTGAGGAATATTCCCTCAAATTTGAATTCAAAAGCAAGTTGAAATGTACATCCAATAGAGCATTTATAAGGCTTTACATGTCTCTTGTAATCACTTATAAGTCAAAGCTCAACATTAACTCTCCAAATTCAAATTTGAATCTCCCCTCTTACGGGCATTGACCAAAACTTGCACATTCCTCAACCACTCACAAGTTGACAAGTGGCCTCTTTTCATTGGCTTATCTTTAGTCCCACATCCTCCATGTTTGGCATTCTTTTATCACTTTTGGCCATAAATAGAGGTCTCCTCTATTGTTCAAATCCTCCACAATCTTGAGATCTTTCTCCATATCATTATCATTTTAATCCATATCATCTTCAAGGCAGTTTTATCATTTAGCTTATCTAAAGGGGTTGGGAAAGGGCTATTTTCCATATCAAAATAGCACCAATCCCCCTATGAGATGATGTTTGAGTAATTTAGGAATAGATTTCATGCTTATTTCATTTATAATTTCATGTTAGTTTGGTGATGTTATTGTTCCCTTTACATTTGCTCAACAATTTCATAGGGAGAGTGATTATCTCATTTATTTAATGTTGACAAATTTCTCCATATTTGTCAATCTTGGATTTATGTAGATTTTACCTCTCACATTATGGCACCCACCGTGGGGCAGATGTGTAATCTATTCTTGCTCATCTCTGTTTGTTTCAATCAATGTTTCTTTTATGTTGGAATTTTTGTTGCTCTATGATCTATTCAAGTTTGAAGGATAACTTTCTTAAGGTTCATGACGAGAGCCAAAAGAAAGAAGCACGGGGAGCATTTTGTGGTCTTCTTCTCACTATTTTGCTGAGAGTATAGATGCAAAATTTGCACATGTTGCTGGTGCAAGAAAGCAGAGATAAAATAAAAAAAATAAAAAATAAAAATGAGGAACTGAGTGAACTTTGACTTGCTTTGGTATAGTTGTGTCGTTCCCAAACACAACACGCCTGTGAGAGACACATTTCTTGAAGTATTGGCTCCTTACTGACTGATGGTCGGTCTTTGATGAACTTATGTGTGGTCTTAGTTGCAGATAGAATGTCAAGCAATTTCCTCTACTCACCCCTGTCTGCGATAGTAAGGACACTCGAAAAGTATGGAATTTAGCAGTACACCTGCCAATTTCATTTGCTTATTATTTACATTCCATGAGACTGCGGCTCTTTGAAGCATCTTGTCAAACAGTTCACCTGCCTTGTTTAAAGTTTTTTCATTTTGAATACATTATTTGATATCTCTTTGAGATTTTAAATCTGAATTCTTTCGATTTAACTTTTTATGTATCATATTGAATGTTCCAAATCTACAGCCTTATAGGAATATCATTAGGCGTTGATCATAGCATGCAATTTTTCACATTTTTGTGAATGATTCTATCAACTAATCGATGCTTGCAAGGGTGTTACACAGCTGCAACTGTTAGTCTACGCATATCTTGCAATTATCTCCTTCGATGAGACCATAGTTGTTTGAGGCATTCTGTCACATAGTTCATGTGTCTTGTCTATGCTTTCCCAGATTGCTTTTGCTTGAAAGTTTCTAGCGCCTCTTCTAAATCCATTTTTTGCATATCCTGCAATCAATGTATTCCATGAGCTAACATTTTTTCAAGCGTTCTATTAAACAGTTTGCACATCTTCTCTATCCATCCATTTTGGCACATACAGGGAACATGCTGGTCAAAGGTTGTGAAATCTCTAGGCATTTGAACTTACCTACTCCTGTCCTCTGCAAGCGCTGCAATGACTAACCACTGTAATGAATCACCACAAAAGGTAGCACACGGTGAAGCTGCTTTCCTCTTACCACTGGTGTCAGAGAAGTTTTGTAGTAGAATTAA
>VDFB02223207.1:0-11465 GCA_007258455.2 Sequoia sempervirens
TGCAACAATCTCCATCAAGCCATGTTGAGAATTCCAAGCATGAATTCCCAACCGCAAATAATCTCCAACACATTGGGAAGAATTCCCAACATATCTCCAAGAGCCATAGTGAAAGTCTCGAGCACACAAACCCATGTAATCAGCTGCAACCATCAATGCAAAGTTTGAACCTTTCATGACCAGCATTTTAGAATAATCACTCATCAACAATGCACAATCTAGAAACCAAAGGGGCAAGTCTGAAAGTTCTCCCACAATTTGATGCATATTTCTGAGACCTGACCAAATCAACCATCTTAAGATAGGTGGTACTCTTCCCTTGGTCAATGTTGAGTGAAGACCAACAAGTTCAAGTTTGGACATCATTAAATACTCATTTAATAACCATCCCAAGAGAGTGTTGCCTGACATATAGCTTGGATCCACCAACATTATCTTATGCTTTACCATAAAATCATGCATGTCAAAAACATAAAACCTCTTACCAACGTCATCCACATAGAAATTGTCAATCACCTTATGATTTAACAAATTATGTGAAGATGGTGGATTATTGTACACAATCATAGAAAAAATATTTTCTTCATCCCTTTCGTTGGTGTCATCATAGGTGTCAGCATCTTACCTTCAACTATTTGGCGATCTCATTGGCGCTTGTATTGGCTTTTTGTTTCCCGCAGTGTACGACACGGTAGGTGTTTGATTTTCTGCTCTGCATAAAGAATGATGAGCTAAGGTAAGATCAAAGCAAAGCCTATCAACCTCTTTCTCCTTCTCTTGGTAGGCATCATAAGTCTCTTCTGCAAACTTAATAGCATTATCTCTATCTGTGAGCAAATGCAAATAATCTAACTTTATGGATTCCAATGCCCCTTGGATGATTTGCATCTTGGAAAGAGTGTCTCCATCCTTAACTCCATTATGTCTCTCTTCAGACTGAAACTTCCAATAGAGTTCTTCAATGAAATGGTGTGTGCTATCAAATCTTGATAACACCTTAACAATTTTCTCTTTTGAAACCAATAAATTATCCTTCAAATTTTGCAGCTTTTTAGGCCCTTGATCCCAATCAGCAAAGAGACTACGCTCATCAAACATCAATTTTTCTGATTTGTTTTCATTGTCATAATTTTCAAAATCAGCTTTCTCCCTTCTTTTTTCACTGCATAATTCCTGAATAGGAGGCTTGTCAACAATATCTTCAAGCAATGAATCATTATTGATTGATGCTCTTAAAGTCTTGGTAGCAACATACTCTGCTTTAGTGGCTACAACCACCTCAAAGGAATCTTTATGGAACTTTGCCAAACAAGCTTCTTCATCAAAGACAACGTTTTCTCCAATGACTTCATAGCTTGCAATACAAAATGGATTTTGAACTTTATCAGGATCAAAGGGAAATTTATCCCACTCAAGTTCTTTAACATACCTTGGTGCCATCTCACCAGGATCCCAAATGCAAAAGGGTTGATTATAATGATCAATAGGAACAAGATTTTCATGCTCCTCTTGGATTGTTGACTCATTGAATGAGTCACTCCTCATTCCATTCAAACTGAAATCTTCATCAGTAACTTCCTCCAAGAGCTTAGTTTGATGATCAAGCTTAATACCGCCTTCGCCACCATCATCATACTGGAAATAAGAGTCATCAAAGCTGGTTGCTTTGATTAATTTATCATTTTTATCTTCAACAAACCCATCATGAATAGATGTGTTGCTGATTTTATCATTAGCATCCACATACATACCAAAGAAATCTTCTTGGTCACTTGTCATAAATTCTTCATATGTATTCAAAATTGATGTTGCCTCCTTGCACTCACCCTCAACATGTGTGAACAATTGCATATCAATAGGAACTTCTTGAGAAACCGCCTTAGAATCATTGAGAAACAACATTTTATTCCCATCCTTTGCACTAATAACTACCTCATTTTTCTGCTCTGTCTTCTTCAAGTGTGGCTTCAATTTTCTCTCACACTGAATGAACAAATCTCTAATCAACAAACCAGCCGTAGAGGAATTATTTCCTTCTCGTTCATGAATGTTTAACAGAAAAGTTAGGACGGATTTTGGAATGTCATCCATCTCATTGATAGTCAAAACTAAAATGCTTCTCATTGCTGCCACTACAACCTCCTCCTGTTCACTCCAAGTTGAAATGAAGAGGTAATGGATCAAATAATATATTCGATCTTGCATACCTAATTCAACCAGCAACATACTTGTTTTGAGTTCAAAAAATATCTTCAATATAGCAACTCTTCTTGGAAACAAACTACTTCCAATTTCATCCAAATCTTGAAAACTCTCCACTATCATATTTAATATGATCTTCATGGTTTCAACATCATAGGGAAAATGGGGATTTACAATTCTTATTATCTCCATGAAACAAGAAGAAATCAGCAGCTTGGTTTCTTCATCAGGATGCCCCAACCAATAGGGTTGATTCAAAGAATTCACTACAGGAGCTAGTGCCAATTCCATTATCTCTGAAGGTGATGGCTTCACTTGTCTCAAACATTGTTCTAACAAATGAAGAATGTTCTCTTCATTTTCCTTTGACTGAAATTCTTTACCAAGTCTCTTTCCAACCATAAAGAGAGTCTCTGCCAACTTCATCTCTTCTTCATTAGCCATGCCTAACTGCCAACCTCGGGATACCACAAGGAGCTGAACTAGAATATGCGCTGACTTCCGGTGTAGTACCGGAGATCTCTATCACTCATTTGCCTAAACATGAAGCATTGATCAACAGGATGGCAGGATCTTCTGCTCTGATACCACTGAAATATGCCTTAAAATTTTTCTTGATTTTCAATAACAAATACAATGTAACCAAACACCCGTTAAGGTTAGTTTAACCCAAAAGCGTTGCATGAAAAGGAACTCTAACCAAGAATGCGCCCTAAAACCACTTAAGGAAGAGGGGCAGGCATATGGTTAGAGGATCCCTATGCTTCAACTTGATACATAATGGAATGCAACTAAACTGAAACAAACTCAATGTCAAGAATGTGCACTCAAGATCCCAGTGAGGGCAAGGTGCTAACATATGACGGAGTTATTAATTGAAATTGAAACAATTAGGCGGATAACTAGCCATAGGAATTCATACTAACTAATTCTTCTGCTGCGGCGGGCATCCACTTGAGAGTGGGTACAAGAGTGATACAAATTCAATTATCCACATTGGTGGTAAACCATCCAGGGGTACTAATGTGAAATTAAAGAAAGAATTGCAGCAATAAAGGACTGGAATAGTACTATTGTTTACAGTCTTACAATATGGAAAAAGAGCTGCAAAATACGTGAAAATTACAATAGATTCAATGTACCATGATACTGGATGATTCCATGTTAGACATCAACAATAAATGATGAAGAAAGGACTGGAGATTCAAACTTAAACAAGTCTGATGTAAAATAACAATTCTAGAAATGAATAACCAGCAACTGTGAAACCAATTAAATGCTCATAACTTCACCAAATTACCTCCGAATTAAGTGATGTCTTTTGCAGAAGCCTTCTAGGAGGCAGGCATCCAAAAACAGATCACAAAACAGCACCAAAACTCAGCATATAATTCAAGCACAAATTCCAATGCTTTCAAGAATGGTACGGCCCTCCTTGAGGGGCGATTTTGTCATTAAAAATCAGCAACTCAAAATAAAAATCTGGAAACTTGTGGAAGGGTTCGCCCAAAGCATAGAAATCAGATTCTCGAATGCCCAGAACAAAATAAAAATTACTCACAAAGCTGTATACAAATTCAACTTTCAGCTGTGACTGTATCAGCAACTTCAAAACTGGAAATTTCATCAAAAACTTCAACTGTTGAGCTCAATCTGCTAGTCTGATCTGAGAAGCAGCAAAAAGGCCAACTAGGTGTTATCTTTCAAACACGAAATTGGACAAGAGGCTTGGAGGTAAGCTTTCCTCGAAGCAATAGTTCAATTGTCATTTTGACAGCATAACATTAGCAAAATTCATGGATACCAAATGCTAGAGCAGGGCTTCTCTTTTATAGAAAAGGAGATGTCTCTTCAAATTCCTTCCAAGGCACGCCAAAAGACACAAAGGACTCTTCAAATTTCCAAATATCTTTTAATTACTCAAGATGGCGTCCCACTTCAAGCAACATTAAACTTTTAAAAAATATTAACACCTCATTAAAATGGCGTCCACTTTTCCTCAAGGCATTAAAGACTTTATTGATATTTAATTCTTATGAAGGCGTCCCCCTTCAAGTCCACCTTTTAAGAACAACATAAAGTTATTTCCCTAGGCCAAGGGGTCAACTACAAATTATAACATTAATGCTTTTATTTATGAAATTCACCAATATAAAGTTTTCAGAAGCCAAAACTTGCTCATTTAATTCCTCCAACTGAAAATGAAGACCTGAAGACTGAAAACTGCATACTGCCAAAAATAGAATTTACTATAAATAGTAAACTCCCTGAAATGCCATAGAACCTCTGAAGAAGGAAACCCTGATTTTACCTCAGACAAGCCTACGGATTTCTAGAAATAGGCTAAAACCAAATGAAGAGCTAATGGCCAAAATGGGGACATTACATGAATTATATTATTAGGTAATTAAGGAGACTATACATGAGGGTTTAGTGGTTTTACCCTCTATTATATTGTTACAAGAAGGTCTATATAAAGAAGGTGGAATATCATTGTAAGGATATTATGTTGTATTATGATACATGTTTGGGATCTCTTATAGATGTGTGGTTGTGTCATGTCCCCGAAATAGTAGCATTGCAATACGAAGCATAGAAAACGAGATAAACAAAATACATATCAAAGACATTAACTATTTTATTATCATAATTATAAGTATTCAATTTAATGTTGTAATACCAAAATATAAATATTATCAATCTCATTATAATTATGATTACCAAAATAATATTACAATTATGATTATAAATATAATAGATATTATAATATACATGCCATTAAACGAACATATATTGTTTTAGTAATTACTATAATAATAATAAAGAAATCATAAAAGAAATAGTACTGAAATATGTGACTAAATAAACAAATGACAAATATAAATATTATTATAATTAGTATAATATAATAAATATTAAATAGAGTATATAAAATCAATATCAAAATAAATATAAAATATAATAAATAAATAACAAATAAAATAATAAATAAAATAATAAATATTTAATGGGATATACTAACAGCAATCTTAAAGGCTTGTATTCCTATACTAATCATCCCTAAATGCAGCGATTCCTAATCATCTCCCCTAAAGCCAGCGATCCCTAGCAAGAAGAGATCATGGTTATTAATAAACATAAAGTAGAATGGTCCCACTTATTAAGGAAACAAACAATGAACAAAAGGGTAAGGAAACGATACAAAGACCTACCCTTTTGAGTGATGCGATTCATATCAAAGGGACGTAACCCTTGAAAGAAGAGCTACAGGTGAAAAGCGATGTCTCTTGGCAGATCGGGTATTAAAGAGAAGACAATTTCAAACAATCAGGGGAAAAAAACAAATCATATAATTAAATCTGAGTATGTCTGGACTGGTGAAACTTATACAGAGCCGATCAGCTTCTCTAGGGATAAATACATAAATCAATACAATCTGAAGCAGCATCATCAAGGGAAACATATTCTAATCGATAGGGAAGCATAGAAGGAAATAATATGGTAAACCATTTAAGAGCAGCAGCATAGTAATATGATTGTTGTGCATTGGAATATAGAGTCATTTAATATGTCTATATTATTTAATAGGCATACAGATGTATGTGCATGAATATGGATAAATTTTATAAGGAATAATATGAATAAAAGAATATATGCGAATACTAATATAAGGAAAGAATAATAATTGAATAAGTAATAATATATGAATAATGAATAATGAATAATATAGGAATACTAATTGATATAAGTAAGGAATAATTATATATATATATATATATATATATATATTTACGATTTTAATATAAAAGTGAATAGATTGATATTTATTTATATATGTTTTTATCCTATAAAGGTAAGGTTGAAGGAAGACGATTAAGGAATAAGGAGACACAATAGTTCAGGTGATGTATTCACTTAGCAATAATATTTAGCATATTTTGAATATAAGAACTAGATATTGTTAATTTGATTATTGATATAATGACATCCTTTAATCTTATCATAATGAGAATTATCATAGGAAACGATGAACTTAAAGAACCATTGGTAAATGAAAATATATTTGATTATAGGCATGAAATAAATCTTGGATGAATGCAAATATATCCGATTGTTTAAAGATTGTCTACTATGTGCTTGTAAACCTATTAGGATCGACGAAACATGGGTAAAGTTGGATTGCCTAAAAACCCCACTTTCAGCCCCTTAGGCCCTAGACAAGGGATTGGGCTTTGCAGCCCCTTAGGCTCTTAACAAGGGATTGGGCTTTGCAGCCCCTTAGGCCCTTGACTAGGGATTGGGTTATAGAAAGATGGGGTCCCACCTAGGTCTCTGCCCCTTAGGCCCTTGATTCATTGGTTATGCAACTCTTGTATGTTTTTCCTATGTCCTTGTCGTCTTTGCATTTCATTCATTTGATCTTCTAGTTTGAAAACCTTTAGCCTCAATATGATGGTCTTTTGTTTAGCTTCCTCACTATTTGCTGGTTTGTGACCACTAAATTTCACATCTTTACAAGCTAGCCTTGTAATTGCTTTATTTGGGGAGTTAGCTGATTTGCTTTGAACTTTTGGTTAATAGATTACTTTTCCAAATTCTTCTTCTCTTCATTCAATGAGGCTCCCGATTGGTATAGAGCATCTACCTCTTGTTTCAAGGCTATGTCTATGAGATCTAGAGTTAGACTCTTGCTTTTTTGCACCTAGTTGGGTTCATAGAGCTGCGATTTGTCTCTTTAGCTCTTACATTTTGGCCTTGATTTCCATCTCTTTTCCATTCTCTTTTTCTTTGTTCACCATGGCCTGAGGGACTTGGCTTGCCATGCTCTTTTGCATGTTGTTCAATTTATTTTGTAGGGCCTTAGTCCTTGCATTTGTATTTTGAAAGCTTTGAGCTACCTATCATAAGTTAGCCTTCCCCTTTTCCAACCTTGTCTCTATAGCCAAGTAATTTGTGGCTACCATTTGAGAATTTTCTTACATCGACTCAAATTTATTGGCTTCTTTGGCATGCTCCATGCTAATCCCTAGGCTTTGGACTTGGTAATTCATCATTTGCGTTTCCTCAATAGGCTTGATTATTGTAGGAATTCCTTGTGCAAAGAGCAATGTTTGCCTTCACTCATCAAACACTATTTTGGTCCTCTTCATTAGGTTACTTGCCAACAATTTCCTTAATTCAATTTCTTCTTCTCTTCTGCCTCTTGTTTTAGCTGTTGCATGGTTTGGCCATAGCTTGTTGGATCAATGATTAGAGCAAGGACAATGTGAGGTAGGATAGGGGTAGTTGGGTTGAAGAATGGTGTTAGGGTCATCTAGTGGAAGATTGTGGGAATTTGGGGGGCTTGGGAATAAAGAGGTGCTTGTAGTGATTGGGATTGGGTATATGGTGGTGGGATTAAGCCTAAGGCTTGAGGATTTGTCACTACAATGGAATGTTGGAGTGGAGAGGCAAATTGGAAAGATGAAGATTAATTGAACGCACCTTCAACACCAATAGAAATGAAAAAATTGTACATACTTGTATGCCTAGTGGGAGTGGATAATTGGAATGAATTCTCTTGATTACAAGTAGAGATCACATAAGGGCCACTCCCTAATGCATCAAATTTACTATAGTGGCTTGTCTTGTTCCTATCTTTATTCTACTTGAGCCCAAAATCTCCAACCTTGAAGTTCTATGGAGTTGCTTTCCTGGAGAAACATCTTTTCACTGTCTCTTGGTGTGCTTGCAGCTGATTTGTAGCCCTTTCTCTTTGTTCTTCCAGCTTAAGCAATTCAGCCACCCTAATAGACATGGCATCTTTCTTCAGTAATTCTATTTGGTGGATTAGCTTTAAGGCTGGTAACTCTATTGAAGTGGGCAATTTAACATCTCTTTCATGTGCCAAAATGAAAGGCAAGTATTCTAGGGCCTTCTTAGGAGTGACTTTGTCCACCCACAAGGCTTTTTTGAGATTTTTATGCCATTAGCTTTGATTGTTTGAGCCAATTCCTTGATGATCCTAATTAAATTCTTGTTTGTTGACTCAACCAACCCATTTCCTTATGGGTAGTGGTTTGAGTAGGCCTTCAAATATACCAAGCCAATTTTTTCAATTTTACCAAATAATCTGAGAGAGAGCACCGTTAGGGTTAGATAATTGAAACCCAGCAAGTTACCAATGCTCCGTTGCCAAGAATGCTCAATCTCAGCAGAGGCTGTCATATGTGAAGTTGTGATTACTTAAACAGGCTGTAGAAGGTATTAACTCCTAACCAAGTGTGTCCTTGAAGGGATGATCATGAATTAGGATCTTCTACCACTACAAGTACTGAAAGCAAATTCAACACCAAGTATGTGCTACCCAATGCAGTATGGAAATGAGGCGACCATATGGCGGAGATAAAGGAATTACAATGCAATTAAGGGAAATAAGCAAGAATGCTGAAGTACTCGACGTCAAGAATGTGCTTTCCAACCCGAGACGGAATGGGAGCTACCATATGACGGAGATATAAAGAATTACAATTGCATCTACAAAATGTAAAGTGAGACTGAGAGAAATGTTGACAGTACTACTGTTCAGCTTACAATGAATATTTAAATACCTGCAAGATCAAGTATTAGAGTTCTTCAAATTGCTGCAACAACAAGGAATCTTTTACAAAGCCTGTAATGATTTCCTAACACCAATCCAAGAAGGAAATTGCAGATTTCTCAAATCTGGTTATGACAGACCTGCACTTTAAAATATATAACCAGCAACCCTAGAATCCACTAAAATGCTCACAACTCACTCAATACTTGTCAGAATGACATGAGACTTGATGCAAACGAATGCTAGGATGATGACAATGAAGACTAGACAAAGAAACAGCTGATAAATTGAAGTATTTTTTTTTTCTAAACACTTGCCAGGCAGAACAGAATGGTACAGCCTCTAGAAATGTTCTACCAACAAGATAAAATCAGATTCTTCATTATAAATCACCAAAATTTGCACAAATGGGCGCCTAGGGCATAGAAATAGTTCTAGCCAATACCCATAACAAATATATTTTTATTTTTTGACTTATGAGCAAAAACAACATTCAGCAACTTGAAGTCAGCAACACCAAAACTTCACTAACATGCTCAAACTAGACTACAAATGCATAATAGCTTCTACAATGCAATTTCTTACTACAAAAACTCACTCAACTACAAACTAACTCTCCACTAGTTGCTATCTTTCAAGCAAGAAGCCGAGCCAAGGCTAGGAGGCATTCATTCCTCGAAGCAATCCCAGTACCATTCCGGCAGCATAACAATATTCAAGTCATAAGATAATAAAAAGAAGAGAGATGGCCTTCTTTTATAGACTTAGTAGAGAATCTCTAGATGCTTCTAGAAAGTGCGCCCTTTTTCCAATTCAAATTTGACTTCATTTTCCCTCCAGGAGTGGTGTACTTCTTCTTGGCTAAATAAAACATTTTTAAATAAAATATTTCTCTCCTTAAGTTGGCGTCCAATTTCCTCAAGAGCAATTTGACTTTAGAAATATAAAAATATTTCTTCATGAGAAAATACCCCTCAAAGTTCCCTTCTTTAAAACAACTTAAAGTCATATTACTAGGACAAGGGGTTATTTTATAAAATAAAACATTATTGTCTTTAAAATACTTATTTCTCCAAAATGAACCCCTTAAGCCAAAAATCAGAATTACCCAATGAACTGCCAAAAGAGGAAAGTTGACTGAGCTGGTGCTGACTGGACCACTGCTAAAAATAGAATTTACTAAAAATAGTAAATTCAAGAAGTTGCTCAGAATGCAATGCATCATTTCTTGAAGCACAGAAAACCACAGAAGGGAATCGAGAATCCAAACACCCAAGCTCCAACAGAAACCACGGATCTTCAAGAACCCATCAACATTTTGGAAACTCTAATTCTACCATTGACTAATGACAGCACCTTGGGAATAGGTACCAATCAACTGAGAAAAGTGAAGGAGAGCTCAAAAGCGGGGGACATTACATAGGCCTTCAAATTTATCCTATGTGCAAGGCAAAGTCATTAATAAATGCCTTTGCATTATTTGTAATAGTGGTGATTGGGATGCCAAACTTGGTTATTATTTTCTTCAAGATATCAATAATATCTTTTCAATAATCTTCTTCAAAGGCACTATCTCCATTCACCTTTTTAAATAGTCAATGGCTGTGAGAATCCACTTGTGCTTCCATTGGATGGTGGGTTGACCATGTTGATAAAGTCTAAGCCCCATTTGACGGCAAATGGACGATCTACTATTATTGGCTTCAAAGGCATGATATATTTCTCTTTTGTGGAAAGTGAAGAAATGGCACTTGTTACATTTTCTCACCCAATTGTGGTTGCCAACAAACATATTTGGCCAGTAGTATCTGGCCATCATGATTTAAATAGAAGTAGTTTAGGGATAATCCTTGATGGAACTCTAGTGATAGATACAATGTCCTTTCAAGTTCAATTTATTTCAAAAGGATGCCATCAAAGTTTAACTGAAGGGATTCAAAATAATGGTATGTATGGGGCATTTGAGTTTGAATGCCCTTTCTTGGGATTGATTTGCTATCAGTGGCTTTAGAGGCATAGATATATTTCTCTTTTTGTAGTGAAGAAATGGCACTTGTTACATTTTCTCACCCAATTGTGGTTGCCAACAAACATACTTGGCCAGTAGTATCTGGCCATCATGATTTAAATAGAAGTAGTTTAGGGATAATCCTTGATGGAACTCTTGTGATAGAGACGTCCTTTCAAGTTCAATTTATTTCAAAAGGATTCCATCAAAGCTGCTCTTTAAGAGGATTCCATCAATGAGTATGTATGGGGCATTTTGAAGTTTGAATGCCTTTTTCTTGGCAACATTTAAATTGTCATGATATAGGCTTGTTTACATGAGTCTTGTTCTTTCTTACACTTGGTTTGGCACATCACCATCTATGTTGATCAAATAGGCTTGTTAATCATTCTCTTTTACTAGGTCCTCAACAAGGTGCTAGCATAGGACTCTATCTTTGATCAATTTTGTGGGCTTTACTTCAATATCATAATCAAGTACCTTTGTGATCCAACTTGCTTTTTCCTCACTTGTTTCCCTACCCATAGTATATTCCTTTATGCTTGGGTGGATCACATGAACAATAATTTTGTTGTTAGAAACCTAGCGTCTAAACTTATTTAGACCCCTTACAAGAGCCTATGTTTGTTTTTTTTAAAAAGTTACCTTACCCCATAATCTTTCATTGTCTATATG
>VDFB02223208.1:0-14951 GCA_007258455.2 Sequoia sempervirens
CATTTGAATATTTTCATAAACATTCCAATGCATGAATAAACAAAACATTACAATACAAAGCATTATGTTGGAGAAAACCCTTCAATAGGAAGAAATCTAGTAAGAGTGAATAAAAGTCCTCATGACACCATATGATATTCATTACAAGTGATTACATGGCTTGTGAGCTAACAAAAGAATATCCATGGAAACTATCATGATCCCTACACTTGCAAACTATCAATGACACTAATACAAACATACATGTATTATAGTAATATAATGGACAACAATCGCCAAACCTTATAGGGAAAGCTATTACAATCAGTAATCTACCCATAAACAATATGATTTCCCAAAATTTATCATGCTATCCTATAAACTAAGTGAAGGAATTCAAACTCCAACTCCCAATGAATAACTCTTACATATCCAAACATAAAGGAAAATTGCAACATTAAATAGTCCCCAAATAGACTATCACCATCAATCAGATGAGTCTTGCCCTCTCAAACATGGAAAGACAAAACATAGACTTTCAATGGAAGTTGAAAAACCAAGTTCCACAATGGAATTTCAAATGCCATAATGATTTAAATTTCCCTCGTTATTCACTAAGATACATTATCATGGATTTTTCTAATAATGCATTTGTTTAGTTGATTAGGGTATTCACCAAGGGAAAATGGAGAATTTGTCACCTATAGCTTGCAAACTCACCATTCTCACCTTTTGGAGAAATTATCATGTTTGAAAATTTTAAGGAATGTATTTCAAAGGAGTCCCATACTATCCTTGAATTTCATAAATCCTTTCTACACCATTATATACTAGTCTAATACTTCATGCTCAAATATCTCAGCTATACTCCAAAGAGTTGAAATTATATGAATTAAATGACTTGAAGCTAACTTAATTTGATATTTTAGATTGCACCTCCCTAATCAAGAGGCTTTTGTTTTATCAACATTGAAACCAAAGTGAATAATCCTCAATTCAATAACCCCCCTTCAATAAGGCTTCGAAACACCCAAACCATTCCTCCTCCAAGTAATCTTGAATCAAAAACACGATGACACTTCCATCTGACAATTCAAACCATCATATGAGAAAAGGTGAAAATAATTCCAATCTATAACAACCTTGAAATACATTCTTTGAATTTATTGTCCCTTACCTCCATGAAAGTCCATCTTATTAGCCTCTAAGGGCAACCCAAGAATTACTTTTCTCACTTTTTCACTACTCCCTTCGGGTATACAAACTTTGCACATTTCAAACTCAGGATTCCTTTTTCTCTACAAATATTATAACAATTATGCCCTTCACAAAGGAATAAAAATGTAACCATCCACATTGCATCAACCAATATGAGAATTTTCCAACTAGGAATTTTACAATCTTATAATTTTTTTTATAAAGATACCCTCAACAAGCACCAACATACTATCATCAATATTGGAAAGAGAGTGCAAAAAACTAAACTAGGGTGTGTCATACATAGCAGCTCCAAAAGACATAGCCCAAAAAAATAATTAAATTTACACTCACCAAGAGTGTCATATGCACCTCCTTGAATGGCCAACATGCTATCCACCTTTTTGGAAGAATTTTTGAACCAAAAATATAGGGGGAAAGCATAAGGCCATGTTCCACTTATTATCCATTTTGAAAAAGTGACACTTGTAAGGTGAAAAAGATAGAACACCTTCATTCAAAGTTCCTTTTCATGCCACATATAAATAGCCTTCAATGGAATGTCCCTTTTATAACATTAAATTATATAGTATTTGAAAGGGGTTGAGGAACACACTTTTCTCACAACACATAATAACAAGCACCAAATGTAGGGAATGAAATATCTTTAGAAGAGACACATGAAAGGGTCAAATAGCATGCTCATGGAGTGAGAAAAAGATAGTGTGAAAGTGGGTTATTTTCATCAGTGACTCCTATGAAGGGGGTTAGTGGAAAATGGAAATGAAACATGAATGATCAAATAAGGGTTAGAATTTACAATACCCAAATCAAGAAATGATCAAATCCCACTTACAAATGAAATTGAATGTAAACATGGTTATAAATCAGCATATAGTAATGAAAATCAAATCAAAACTTGAAAACAAACCAAGTGCAAACCTATCATTCCATTTTAATGGTTGATGGTGTGTTGATTGGCTTCAATCAATAACTCCCATGATTGTAATAGCATGAAATTATGACCTAGATGATGATAATTGCTCAAATGCTCAATGATATGAATGTGGTAAAGAATTCAAAGTTTCTAGGCATGCGATAATGAAGGAATGAAGGATATTTAATAGATTTTCAAACTTATGATCAACGGTTGAGATTAGATCTTAAGATAAAGGGATGAGAGTAGATCAATGAGGATGAAGGATAATGACCAGTTTGAACTCAAAAAATCTCCACAATTTAAGGAAATTAGTTCAAGATATTTTGAAATGAAGAGTGAAGATTAGATCAAGAGATGAAGGGTTGAGGATGAATGAGAATATTTAGACATTTTAGGATATTTTGAAAAAGAATATTCTATGGGAATATGCCTTTGAGAGGGAAAATAGAAAAAAATAATAATTCAAGATTCTTTAATTATGGAGGATTAGGATATTCTTTGTTAAAAATGAATATTCCATGTGAGTGTTGTGTTATGGAGACAAATCAGACTTAGACACAAAATTTTCATATTATTTTTATTAAATAATTTTTTGCACTATTAAATATTTCTCTGCACTTGTATTTAAATTAATAGTTACAAACAACTATTGAATGCTAGAAATGATCTGTTATAATACTTAATTATAGACAATTGCATCTAGTTATAGTAACCACCCAAAAGAAAATGTGTTATTGGGTGCATGAGACAAAACTAATAGCCACACTTCATTTGTAATTAATGGGACATGTATGGTAACATATTCCAATACTCAGATTAGAGTTTCAAGGGCAATAGGGCATGAAAAATGTTAGCAAAAGTTTATAGTTCTATGGCTAGAAAAAGGTAATAAGTGTTGTAGGTACCCATAGTAAAGTTTGTGTAAAACAACAGTGTTAAAATGTGATGAAAAACATTGTTGAAAGTTGTAGATGTTGTTGTATGTCTTTGTAAAGGTTTTTTCTAGAAGTTTAATATATATTGGACCCTCTTGTTGGTGGATGTAGCTTAGTTTTGGGTGAACCACATTAAATCTTAGTGTTCTTTTGCTATCCATTCTTCTGGGTTTAATAAATATGCTATGTTTTCACATTTATTTTCTTTTTAAATTGATAAGTTATTGCCTCCAATCCCTAATGAGTGGTATCAGAGTAGTTGTGTTTAGTTATCCTTTGTAGGAAGGTCTCATAGTTGAGTGGGAGTCTCACGATTGATTGGGAGTAATGGCAGACAAGGGTAAGTTGAAGGTTGAAAATTTTAATGTGTAGAACTATTAGTTATGGAAGATGCAGATGAAGGACTATCTCTATTTGAAGGATTTATGGTGTTCATTAGAAGGGAAATCTAAGAAATTCTTAGCAATGTTTGATGGGGATTGGGATATTCTAGACATAAAAGCACTTGGCAGTATTCATTTATGCCTAGCACAATCGGTGACATTTAATATTTCAATAGAAAATACAATGAAATATTTGATGCAAACCTTGGCGAAGTTATATGAAAAGCCTTCTGCTTCAAAAAAGGTATTTCTTATGAAGCACTTATTTAATATGAAAATGGTAGAAGGTGGTTCAGTTGCTAATCGTTTAAACAAGTTTAAATAGTTACCAGTCAATTAAATTCTGTAAATGTAAACTTTGATGAAGAATTTAGGGATATTTTGGTTATGTGTTCTTTTCCTAAAAGTTGGAATAACTTGGTAGTGGCAGTTAGTAATTATGTTTTTGGTTCAAATATGTTGAAATTGGATGATGTTGATGGTGTTATTTTGAGCAAGGAAATTTTTAGGAAAAGCTCAAGTGGTTCATCCACATTAGGCAGTGTTTTGAATGCAAAAAGCATGAGTAGAAAAAAGGAGAGAGGAAAGAATTATGGAGGTCATGGAAATTCATGAGGAAAATAAAAGGACAAGAGGTCCCAATCTAGAGAGAAGAAGGATTGTTGGTATTGTGGTAAGCCAGGTCATTTAAAGAAAGATTGTTAGTTTTAGAAAAATAGTCTTAGAAAAATAAAGGGGACAAAAAGGAAGGTAGTAAAGAGGCAAATGTGGTAAGTAATAAATTTGATGAGGATGCTTTGATTCTTTCCTTGGATAATGTTGATAATTCTTGGGTGTTAGATTTAAGGGATTCATTTCATGCTACGGCCCATAGAATTTATTTTCTTGATTATGTTCATGATTTTGGGCTAGTTTATTTGGATGATAATGAACCTTACTGTAGATTGTCGGAAAGGGAAGAATCAAGATTAAGTTGCATAATGTAACCATTACAAGAGGTAAGGCATGTTCCAAGGTTAAGAAATTTTTTAATTTCAATAGAGTAGCTAGATGATGAAGGTTGAGTTGTTACATTTAGTGATAAAAATTGGAAGGTTACAAAAGGTATCTTAGTGATAGCAAAAGGTGTGAAAGTAGGCACTTTATATCTTTGTACAAGTCATATTTTTCCTTCTACTTTAGTTGCTGCAAGTCACTGTTCGTGAATAGCTGCTGACACCATCGGTACAAAATCACAATTGTTGTGGGTTTACAAACAACACTGTGGCATAATAGACTTGGGCATATGAGTGCAAAAGGTATGAAATTACTTCATTCAAAGAATGTTTTACTAGGTCTAAAATGTGTTAATATGGATTTCTATGAAAGTTGTGTGTATGGAAAACAAAAGAGAGTTACTTTTCTCAAGGATGGGAAGTAAAAGAAAGATGAGAAATTGGATGTTGTGCATATGGATGTATGGGGACTGGCTCAGGTATCTTCTCTCAATGGCTTTCGGTATTATGTTACATTCATAGATGATGCAACTAGGAAGGTTTGGATTTATTTCCTTAGGAAAAATTTTGATGTATTTCAAACTTTTAAAAAGAGAATGATTCCACAACAATGTTCAAGTGGTTCCTCACGCTCCACAACAACAACAACAACAACAAATATCACAAACTCCAGTGAATGTTAGATGATCTTCAAGGATAAGTAGACCTCTGAAAATATTTTCTCCCTCTTTGTATTCTATTTTATTAACTGATGTTGGTGAACCTGAATTTTATGATGAAGCATATGGATGCTACGGTGGGAGCATGGAATGGAAGAAGAAATGGACTCTTTGCTAAAAAATCAGGCTTGGGAGTTATGCAAGTTTCCTGTAGGTAAAAGGGATTTACCAAACAAATGGGTTTTTAGGCTGAAAGAGGAAGATGGAGGTAAGAAAATATTTAAATCTAGGTTAGTTGTAAAGGATTTGGCATAGAAAAAGTGGCATTGATTTTGATGAAATATTTTCTCCGTTGTTAAAATGACTTCTATTCTGCATTCATTTTAAGTATTGTGGCTGCTAAAGATTTACATTTGGAATAGCTAGATGTTAAAACTACCTTTCTCCATGGTGATTTGGAAGAGGAAATATATATGGAACAGTCACAGGGATTTGAGGTCAAAGGTAAGGAGAAATTGGTGTACAGATTGAAGAAAAAATTATATGGCTTGAAGCAAGCACCTCGACAATGGTATATTAAATTTGATAGTTTTATGGCTAAGCAAGGCTACAACTGGTGTAATTCAAATATTGTGTTTATTTTAAGAGTTTAGATGATGATAATAACTACATTATTTTATGTTTATATGTTGATGATATGCTTGTAGCAGGTCTAACATGGATCACATAAGGGAAGTTAAACAAAACTAGAAAATTCATTTTCTAGCTACGATTTGGGGAAGCAACAAAAACAAATCCTTCTCGTGATGAAGATTACTAGAGATAGAAAAAATAAAAAAATTATTTTTGTCTTAGGCTGATTATGCTGAAAATGTGTTGCAAATACTTCACATGCTGAATGCAAAATATGACAACACACCTTTGCTTAGTCATGTCAAATTGACTAAGCATATGTGTCCAAAGACATAAGAGAAGGAAGAAAAAATGTCCAAGGTACCATATGCTTTAACTATAGGAAGTTTAATGTACATCATGGTATGCATGAGATCAGAATGCTCCTCGACGCATAACCCCAAAGACAAAAACAATAATCACAACACAATTTTTTTTTTTTAAACAAGTAAACATAACATACATGCAATACACATTAAGTCATGACATAAATTTCATTTAAGTAGATTCACTAACATATACATCCCTTGGGATACACGAGGAGTCATTACGAGACTTAGATCCGCACAACGACAATAAAGAATAAAAGCCAAAGATATAATCCATAACAAAATAAAAATTAACAAATATAACACATACATGATAAAGCATTGATAAGAAACCATCTGTGTATATAGATACAACATATGCATGATTAACTTAACACATTGAATAATAACTGCCATGGCCAAAATCCACACCGAGTTTAACATTACATTACAGTACAATGTTTAAGAAGTACAATGATACAAAATTGTTTCCAATCATGAATAGAAACCATTCAACAAGATAACATGATGCACAATATCATAACTGGCTCCAAGACAGATACAACTCTGGAGTCACCGCAACAACACCAATCCGCACCTCTCGATCCTCGACTAGGGACCCAATGGGGTGCTTAGCACATTCCACCTGACCATGTGGGTCTGAAGACCCACCCCTCGTGCTAAAGGGGCTGACAAGAAAGAGTCCTCAACCAAGAACATTCAAACAGGGAACCACAAGACTCAACATCATACAAAAGTATCATAAAACTCAAAGATTACAATGACAAAATCAACAACATCCAAGAGTCAACATAATAACTTAAAGTCATAAGTCTCATCACATTAAACAAAACAATAACTAGAGCCAAATAACCAAATACAGATCATGAAACACTTCCAAAACAACTGAATTAATAACATAATACAATTTCACATTGCAATTAAACAACACAATAACATCATAACACAGTACCATAAGAGTACAAGGTCATAACTCAAATATCAATGAGATCATACAAGACCACAAAGTACACCAAAGATGTATCAAGGCAATACTCCATAAATCAATATAAGTCCATTCAACCACAATCTAAATCAACTCCCATAACGTACTTCCAGAGGAACAAAATAAAGTAAAACACATGGGCAACTAGGGGAGAGTGTCATCGCATAGTCCTACATGGGCTATCCTATGCTCTTCCTCCCAAATGGAGGCGCTAGTCCCATCTATGGCTATCTTGTGCCCTTCCTCCCAACTAGAGGTGCCGGTCCATAGGGTGATCATGCGAGCCGTAAACCTTGTGTGAGGATCAAAAGTCACCACTTTGCCAACCAACCACTTCTTAGCCTTCCATTAGTTCACAGGAAAGTAATTCAATGAAGATGAGGCATCCATTTCAAAATCTTATAACGACATACATTACCCATCCTCCTAAGTTAATTATTATGTTTTCATGATTGCTGGACTCACTGCGGGTTATCCCGCGTCTCTTCCCTTAAAATCCAAGGCCACCCCACGTGAGCCACTCTCCCTAGAGACTCCAACAACATAAAAAAAATAAGGGTTGTACCATCATAATTTGAACAAAGAATCACAACATAAAAGCATGCGAGGCATTACCCATCTCACTAACAAGTACAAAATCAGAGTCTCACAAAGCTTCGTACAACCCTTCAAAATAATGATACCAATATCTTGTCATGTCAAGAGCACAAACAAATGAGGAACATTAATCAACAATAAAATCAAGCCTCTGGAAGAATCTCAAAAAGTTTACACTAGGGTTTCCCCATCAAAGAACTAACAACAATAACTGCAAGGCCACAAGAACTATTTTCAATACAAATATAATGAGTGAATACATTAAAATAAGATTGACAACTCCATCTAGACTACATAACCAACTTCGATACAAAATAAATCAGAAATTCAAGAAGATCAACTATCCACAACTCATAAATAAAACATGAGTTCCCAATTACATTGCAACACAAATTAAATGTCCAAGGATTCCTTGAATCAAAATTAATCTCCAAAGGCATTCACACCAACACGGAAACATCCAAAAATAATCCTTCAACAACAGAGGTAAAAGCATGCAACTAGGCATCCAAGGGAGACCTCAATTTCCTCCTCACAAGATACCCGTACAGTTGGTAAACAAAAGACCTTTGATAAAAATCAACAAACATGACAACAATGTAATTAAATGTTTCACCAAAATAATAAAAGTGGGAAGACTGCATTCAATAAGAAGCATAAACTTATCACAACCAAATCATCACTTTAGTATCCAAAATACTCCACCACAAAACCCCCTTAACTCAAAACCAACCAAGAATTCACCATGTAAGGTTAAATGAATATCAACACAATTTAACTTAAAGAAGATCCCCAACTCACGTCAACACAAGAAGAGTCACAATGAAAGAGTATGTCAAATCACTCATAAAGCGACATGAACCCAATGAAATGAAAATACTTCCAAAGCCAAGCAATTCCAAGGAGGATACCACAAATAGGATACACCAAATTACCCTTAAATGATCAATGACCAATCAAATACAATTTATCCATTTGTTCAAAAAGAATTAATTTAAAATAAATAAGGGAACTCTAAAATCACATATTGTAATTATCTCAAGGCTTATTTTTACATTCCATAATATTCCTTATCATTAATCTCATAATTAAATTAAAAGATTATTTCCCTCGAATAATAATATTTGAGACAATCTTAATACAATTTCCTAGTTATTTAGCTTACACACTAATCTTACCATTCCACTCTAAAGGTTATAAAATAACAATATTCACCTACACATTAACAAAGAATAATCCATAATAATTGTGGTAATAATAATAATATCCTAAATTTCTTAATCTTCTTAGACAATTTGCTAATCACTTAATAATGGAAATAACCTTCATTCAATTTTCAGTGTCAAGGAAACTTCACTTTGTTTATCTTTATTTAAGTAACCATTTTCAACCTAAATATAGTCTTATTTACTTTATTAGTCCCATACATTCATAAGTATATACATTAACAATATTAACTCCAAAATTGCTTCCCTATTCCTTAAATTCACTTATCTTCAAAACCAGCCATAGACACAAATAATCCTTATACATCTTACCCAGGGGCTACCTTTAAATATATACACGTATTTTAACATTGACGGAATATTAGAGCACAACAAAAAAAATCACATTAACTGGCATTTAACTCATCATACAAATTATAGCCACAAATTCGACAATACATCCATTGAATACATAAAGTGAAACTAATTTTACTTCTAAGTCATTAATGGTAATCAAATTAGAATTCTCATTGTTCAAACGTAAAAAAAAAAAAAGAATTATCTAACTTCCTTATTTATAAAATCTATATTCTCAAATAACTAATTATTCACCAATATGTACAAACACACACACACACACACACACACACACACACACACACACACACACACACACACACACACACATATATATATATATACGTGTATATATATTCATCTATCCAATAGAGCATCCTTAATTAGGTTGACCGCTAAATGATAGAATTAATGCACAACTTTTTCCTCTTTTGAGTTTAATACATTTTAGTTTGGTGGCGAGTTCCAGAGATGCACTCAAGTTTGAAATCTGGAAATTAAACTCTGCCCATTCTCTCTGTCATGTTAGAACCTTGAAAATATTTTACTTTCAAGTGCTAAACTGTGATGGATTGCCAGTGGTATTAGTGGGGTTATTTAAATCTTTAAACTTCCTATTACACCAAGAGCTACTAGATTGAATAGAATCAAAGGGATTATTTAAACCTTTTAAATTTTCTATTATGTTCAAGTGATGCGGCTGTGACAGGTTGCTAATGGAATCAACGAGCTTATTTAAATTCCCACACCCTTCTATGTTCAAGTACGCCACTGACAGGTTATCAATGAACCCAGAGAGATTATTTAATTTACCATACCTTTGCAAGTCTAAACGTGCAGCTGTGACAGTGATGGGTTGCCAAGTATATCAGAAAATGAATATTAGATGTTGCAGCTGTGACAGGTTTCAGGGAGACTATTTAATTCTTTACAGTGCCTCAACTCTAAATGGCGTAACTGAGACAGGTTGCTAAGTATATTAGAAAGTGAATATTGGAATTTGGAAATATCGCCATCTACTTGCATTATTATCAAATCACAAATGTTATCCGCAAGACTAAAGGGAAAAGGATGAGGTGCAAATACGTGACTTAAGAGAAGGAGAATTAATGAACAAATTTTCTTGACGCATTTCAGTTGGTGGCAAGTTTTTAAATGCTACAAGGCAGGGAAATATAGAAAGAACGAAATCACAGCACCCAAAATTACTTTATCAAAATCAACTGTCATTGATTAGATGCAACCAACAATCAAAATCAGCCATATAAAGAATCACAACGTATGAAAGCAACCCATCACTCAAAAATTCATTTATTTTCATGTATAGAAAATGAAGGTTGGAAAGATTTAAGGTCAAATATAACCCAAACCTGAACTTCCTGTGCTCAACAGGTGAAGAGGGCAAGCTGAAGTCCACCGTTTCGTAGCTATAGACTTTTCCTCCAAACCGGATCACTTCCAGGCTAATTCCCTTCAAACACAATACCCCCATGGCGAATCCTCCTCTAGAGTTGTCTCTCCAATCCTAATTTATTAGTTTCATTGATTGAAATCTCTGCCTAGAAGGTGATGAGACAGAGGAAGATAAAGTGTATATCATCTTTTTCTAGTTTTTCTTGCCTTTTACTCTTCCCAAAATCTTAAGTACAATTTTAATATTTAATCCTCTGTAATATTTTCTCACTTTTAAATTTATTAATTGAATTTAATCATTAAATGATAATTATCTTTCCTCATCTAATTTGTTTACTTTAAATAACTAACTCCTAATGATAATTCAATTAATGTTTATTATTGAATCTTAATTCTTTATTTAATTCCAAATAAAACAAGTAACCTTATAATTAAATTAACTTTATTAATCAAATCCAAGCATATTATTAGTGTTATCTCATAACCTTAAAATTAAATTAAATAATAAAATCACCACATGACATTACTAACAACAACACTTGACATCAATGGCCGAAATGGGGGACACTACAGAGACTAGATATTGCACATGTCGTAGGAGTTGTTAGCAGGTATATGAATAATCCCAAAATGGAGCATTGGAATGCAATAAAATGGATTCTTGGGTATTTGACAGGTACATCCAATAAATTCTTATGTTTTGGGGGCTCTAATACTGATTTAAGAGGCTATGTTGACTCAAATTTGGTAGGGGACATTGATACCAGGTGGAGTACCACATGTTATGTTTTTACAGTTGGTGGGACAATAGTAGTTGGATTTCTTGGTTGAAAAAGTTGGTTGCTTTATCCACCATGGAGGAAGGAGTGTGTAATTTCAATAGAGGAATGCAAAGAGATGATATGGCTGCAACTTTTCATGGAAGAGTTGGGAAAACAACAGATTGAAAGTTACTTGTTTACAGATAGTCAGAGTGTTATACATCTTTCAAAGAATTTTTCCTTGCACTTGAAAAAAAAACACATACAACTAAGATATAATTTTATTCAGTCAGTGTTGGAGGATGGGCATGTAGGGTTGGAAAAGGTTCATACAAATGACAATCTAACTGATGACAAGGGGAGAATCTGAGCTCCTCTTCAGCTTCAACTGGCCTTCAAGGTTGAATTTAACTAAAATAGAACAACATGCTCTAAGGTGCTTATTTCAAGTGGGAGTTGCAGGGGAAGCAATGTTATGATCAATATCCAAGTGGGAGATGGTATGGAGTGGAGTCTAATTTATCTCCAAGTGGGAGATTGTTTTGTTATAGAGATAAATTAGATTCAAACATAAAATCTACATATTATTTTTATTAAATAATTTGTTGCATTATTAATTTTTTTGTACTTGTATTTAAAATAATAGTTACAAAGAATTATTAAATGTTGGAAATGATCAGTTATAATATTTAATTATAGACAGTTGTATTTAGTTATTGTAACCACTCAAAAGAAAACATGTTATTAGGTGCATGAGACAAAACCAATGGCCATGCTTCATTTGTAATTAATGGGACATGCATGGGAACATATTCCAATACTCGGATCATATTTTTGAGGGCAATAGTGCATAAAAAACATTCATAGAAATTTACAGTTTTGTGGTTGGAAAAATGCACAAAGTGTTGTAGGTACCCATAGCAAAGGCTATGTAAAACAATAGTGTTAAAATGTGATGAAAAACATTGTTGCAAGTTTCAGATGTTGTTGCATGTCTTTTTGAATGTTTTGTTGGAATTTTAATATATATTGGACCATCTTGTTGGTGGATGTAGCCTAGTTTTGTGTGAATCACTTTAAATCTTGGTGTTCTTCTTTTGTTGTCCATTTGTTTGGGTTTTATAAAGTTGTGTTTTCACATTTTTTCTACATTTTGATTGATAAGTTATTCCCTCCAATCCCTAACATCAAGTGGAAGGGAAGTTAGATAATTAAATAATTCAAGATTATTTAATCATGGGACATTAGAAGAAAATTAGATTTATGGTGAATTAATTAAATAATTCAATATTACTTAATTAATAGAGAAAATTAGGGGTGGTGGGCCTAGCTCGATTAGATAAAGCATCTTGTTGTAGGAAAGAGGTTACAAGGTCTAGAGCCTCCCCACCATCCTTGTGGTACCAGAGGGTGTGTCATGCCAATGTCACCTGTCATGTGAAAAAAGTTTACTAGGTGCATTGTAGTTTATAGGGGGGATGGATACCCAATTGATTCCTGCAGTCTAAAAAAATAATTAATAGAGGAAATTAGAATAAAATGATGAAAATTGATGTTAAAAATGAAATTAGTAATGCAAGTGTTGAAAAGGATGAATTATGCAAGATCGACAATGAATATGATGAAAATGTAAGATTAATGATGTGTGATATGAATTAGGAAATTTTGCATGTCTATAAGATTAATGATGTGTGATATGAATTAAGAAATTTTGCATGTCTATACATTTTACTCCTCTTTGACATAATGTAATTGCTATGTTGTTTCAAAGATAACTAATGCTTGAGTAAAATTTTTAAAATTTTTCTAATGCCCCATTATGCCACAATAGATGATAGAAGGATGATAGGACACTAGGCTTCTCCCTTAAGAGGTTGGCCAATTTTTTTTTTTGGTCAGGCTCATGGCAAGAGTTCAAGACCAATTTAGATGAAAAGAGGATGAAAAATTGGGCCCTAATTGTCTCAAAAAATATTCAAGATAGATAGGGAGGCTTGAAAAATGATCTAGTAGAGAAACAAGAGGTGAAACCCTAGGTTTTGGGGGTAATATATAGGAAATTGGGCTCAAATAATTCTCATTTGCACTCTCAGCCTTTAGATATTTTCACTCCTCATAGAGCTCTTTGCTTTCACTCCTCATACGCGCATTTTTGATGGCTTTTCTATCTCAAGCACCACACCATGTGGACTTAGTACAAAAATTCCAAAGACTATCAGATGTAGGTCAAATAGTACATATAACTTTAATTTATGCTTGCACATAGTTTTAGGTTTTCAAATTCATAGCTAATGGTACAACAACAAATGTGTCAATCTTTGGATCAATGTGTTTGACCATGAATTTTCCACGTTTGTCATTCATGAATTTTTTTGTTTGCATAAGGTGGCACTTATGCTAAAAAACTAGCACTTATGCTCTAAGCTAGCATGTGTATAGTGACACATTTGAAAAATGCTCACACTTGCAATTTTACATTTGTATTTAGGGCTTTAGAATGTTTGCAAAGAAGCACATGTTTGACTATTTTTTAGCAACACATTTGCAAGAAATCTCACATTTTCTTTTTTAATCAAACTAAGATTTTCACTTAATTTTTACAAATTTAACACCATGGGTGCTATGCTTACAATCGATGCTTCATTCCATCTACTCAAGAGAGAATAGATTGAGGCTTTTGGATAGATTGGCTCACATTGGAGACTTCAAGATCTAGTTTCTAGCTATTGTTGGTTTGTATCACATTTCTTATATGTCTGAGATCAGAGAACATCAAGCAATGATGACCACTTTAGTGAAGTGATAGATATTAGACATTGCTACTTTTCACCTACCCATTGGAGAGTGTACTATGACCTTAGAGTATGTATGGCCCATCCTTATGGTTTCAATTCATAGTGTCCAAGTGGAGTATGATATGGATTGGGGAGTAGTGGTTATGGTGAGATTACTAGGGGAGGATTAGCTTGTAGTGTTAGATGGATACATTGACCTACATCCCTATGACAAGGAGGTACACAAAATTACCATTATCTTAGCTAGACTGATCATGAGGCCTTTGATGCCCAATAGATGTTCTCAACAGTTTTTTGTTGGATGGGGATTGGCAATTGAGTGCATGATGATAGAGGGTATTAATTATGCATGGGTACCCTGTATTTTGGCTCACTTACACCATGACATGCACCAAGTGTGCTATGGATGAGCCACAATCTTAACAACAAGTGCAAGTTTACTTCATGTCTAGGCTTGGGAGAGGATAGTCATTACTGGGCCTTTGGGAATTAGAGAGAGAGATCAGGGAGTCCCTTTCTCATACAAGTATTATGATTTCTTGATATACAAATGACTAGGATGCCTACATTAGTGGAGAGGGAAGTTTGATGATATGATAGATTTTGTATTTAGTCCCTAGACTCGATGCAAGGTATGGAAGGATGACCACCTCCACATGATCTACTATAGGTATACTCAATTTTGATTGAATGAACACAACACATTTTAGAGAGATATCTTTTGGAGAAGGTCTATAGGTAGTTTGGAG